>CAUYQG010115742.1:0-97657 GCA_963574415.1 Tarsius wallacei | reverse complement strand
ACAAACTTTCAGACAACAGTCTATTATTCTTCAAGGATATCATTACATTTTATTTAGCCTGTGATACTTTTATGGCTTGTTGGGAGCCAGCCTTGGAGGTCTGCGTGAATGGCAGTACTGATGACCCTGGGCCGCAAGGACGTGCTCGGGGGCTGTGACACCATTGCCTCCCCCCTTGTTTTCACACAGCAGGCCGAGAAAACTTCTGTATGGATTGAGCTAAGAGTCAATAGTGTATGGGGCATACACAGCTAACCTTAGAATAATCAATGTTCCCCTTTCTTCTCCCCTCAAACGCCGACGCCGTCTCCATCTTTTGGGGTACCCCTTGGATTTTGCGGGAGCAGGTCTCTGGCAATGGCTTCTGAAACCATTCTCAGATTTTATAATATGATGAATTTTAACATCAGTTTAATTTTAAGAATGATTTTAGCCTAGGCCATTCTTGTGACTTGGCCTTTAATCTGGAAATTTAGACTCATTTAGTTTCAAACTCGTAATTTCTTTAAAATTGCTATCAGATATTTATATGACTTTCAAGTTAATTATGAAATAGTCTTTAGGAAAAACTTACCACTAGTGAAAGCGTATTTAGAAGATAATTTAACCAGGGTGCATACCAGAGTACATAATAGTTTTTGGAATATGCTTCATGAGTTTTTAGAGAGATTTTTCTCAACTGAATGATGGTCCCTGAGCTCCTAATGATACAGGACATTAGGCACATTAGTTTGTTTTAAGGCAGGCATAATGTCCATTGGAATCAGAATTCAGAATGCTTCAAGTGTTGGCAACTTGCACATGCCTCGGTAGTGTTGTCTAAAAGCCTGCTGTGACCTCCCCTTCATTATAGAGTGATATGACTAGAGCTCTGAGATGTCCATGCCTTCGCCCGAGTGCTGCCTATGGGTTTGGAGTGGCATTGAAGGTTTTGCAAAGTTGGAGGAGGGCTGCCCCATGCTGAGTGGTTAAATCAACCCCCTGAAAAAAGTTAGTGTTCGGGTAACTTACACTCAACCCACTTACATTTGGATAAATCTTGACCAAAAAAACATGACATGCAAGTAGGGAATAGAATTGAACGGTGGAACATTTTTCTTTCTAGGAACCCTGATTTCCAGATAATCAGGCAATATCCCTCGTTTTACTTTTTCATCTCTTTTCTGCTTCCCAAACACACATACTTTTTACATTTACATTTGGTAAATATCATCTTTGCAAAAGCAGTAGTGGTTATCTGTTTTTAAGAAAAGTATAGTATTTTAGATCTTACGTGGATCTCTTTACATTGATTTCTGCCAGCTGACTCATTTGCAATGCCACCTTCATGCACCGCTATCATATTCATGGGGTTGTGAAATAATTTCGTGATGTCACTGCCACCGTCTTACGTTTGCTCGCTGGTGATCCTGGAAGAGCTTCGTCAGGGCTCCTGAAAAAGAGATTAGTATTGTTCCTGAATTAACCCAAATTAATAGTAGAAAAGTTTTACTCTTACTCTGCAAATGAAAACACTAGCTTACAATTTTAAGGACGATTCATAGTGTCTTGAGTGGCCTTCCTTTGCTTCAGTTATAACATCACCACTGCTGCCCCTATCCTGCAGGATCCCTGTATGGCTGGTCCTCCGTCTCCTTGACCTCACCTGCTCTGCCCCTGCCCTGCCTTTCTTCCCCGTGTATGTGCCAAGTCCACTCCCACCTAAGGACCTTGCAGTCTGTCTGGTCTGTCTGCTTAGAATATGCTTGCTGCCACATTTCTCCCAGGGTTGTTCCTCTTTGTCATTCATATCTCAGGGCACATACCATCTTAGAAGACTTCCCAGTTTGCAGTAACTACTCAGTCGTTTCCTGAAACATTATGCTGTTTTGTTTTCATCAGAGCATGTGTTCGTAGGGGGACTTATCCTATGTATTTGTCTGCTTATTCACCTTCTGTTCCCCTCCCTGGAATATATGCTTCAAGAGGGCAGGGTCTCTGTTCTTTTCATTGCCTACTCCCCTGTGCCTCCCACATTAAGTACACTTACGAAATTCCTGGGAAACAAATGGATGGAGGTTCATGGAGGGCAAGGGAAAGAAGTCTTTCCTGATGGCTTTCTCTGTGCCTGGAAATACCTGGGTTATGTTCTGTTCCTTAGTCAACCTGACTCTAAGAGCTGACATGGTCCTGATAAAGAAGCCAAGCTCAGTAGTTAATAACACCCAAGGCTGTCGCAAGCACACCAGCCTGTTTTTCAGCACACCAGCCTGTTTTTCAAGTTTGTGGCAGATCATGACCAGCACACCAGCCTGTTTTTCAGGTTTGTGGCAATATCATGACCGTCTGAGCTTCCAGGTCACTCTGCTCGCTTGTATGTGCGTACCTCCTTTGGCTTCTTGGCAGGTGGATCCCCAGACCTACATTTAGGGGAGAGCTTGGCACCTTGTCTGCCATTGACCCTGCAGGGCTGTTGTGGCTCCTTCCTGGCTGAAAGTAGTTCTGGTTGGGTGGGGGTGGGGTGGGGTGGATGTTTCTTGCTGGTTTTGTGCTAAGTCCATTGCCTTGATGCCTAGTGGACTGGAGCTTGGGGAGGTGGTTCTAGTAGGGGGAGTGCTTTGGATGGGGAGGTGGTTCTAGTAGCGGGAGTGCTTTGGATGGGGAGGTGGTTCTGGTGGGGGAGTGCTCTATGTTGTTGGGGGTATTATGTTAGGTGGTTAAGCTCTGTCAGGTAGACAGAAATGAGTGGTCTTACTCTAGGCCCTCCACAATTCCTGCACAGACCTAGCGTAACCAGTTCGGATTGAACTTATCTCCTTTCCTTTCAGCAGTACTGATGAATTAAAGTTAATAAATTATCTTTGCAAGGAACTTTTTAGTCACTCTCTTCCATTTCTAGTCTTGCTGAGGAAATGATCCCCATTTACAAAATAGACAAAACATTCTCCCAAGGAAGAATAGAGAATTAAGACTAACTGTTTTGACAGAACTGGCAAACCAGCTGTTTTGTCCTAACTATAGGGATTGATTCATTAGCAATTACTCATTATCTACTTTGCCTGACATTGAGTTTTAGCACTTGGTGTAGTGAATTAACCTAAAGTAAATTTTGTTAGGTCACAAGATCCCAGTGGGGCCTCCAAAATGTTAGGTCAGACCTGCGGGGGGTGGTCTGCAATCTGGTGCTGCACAAACGATACAAAGAATTGAGCAGAAGTTAGATTGGAAAATATAGTTTATTTAGAAAGTAAATTAGAGAGAAACAGAGAGAGGGCGGGAAGGAGGAAGGGAGAGGGAAGAGAGGGAGGGGAGAGGAGATTCACCTCCTCAAGGTAGTGGAGGGGGCCAAAGCTAGGAAACATGGTGGCCATAGCTCAAAGAGCCAAGAGTACACACCTGAGTTTAACAAAGCAATGCTGAATGACTGCTTGAAGTTGAATGATTTTAAACCTTCCCTTTGATGGGGGTAGGTTATTAAGGTGACTTGGTGGTGGCCTGTTCCACGTCATGATGAGGGAGACAGGTAAGCACAGGTACTGACGTTAAGCAGGCAGATGGGTGGGCCAGTTACATGGCTGTTGCCATGTTGATAGGGTCTGTGTCATGAAGGTCACGAATGGCTGATTAGGTTAACGCATTTACAAAGCAAGCGGGGAAGAGGTTGTAATACACTTATCAGTAGCTACCTCTGAGTAGCCGGTTCTGTCCTTGGCTAGTGACTAGAGGGTAAATTAAAGTGAACTGCTAGAAAAACAGGACAGAGGGAGGGGAGAGGAGATTCAATGTTAAAATGGCTGCTCATTGGGTATATTGACTCCATCTTATGTTCTTTCAGATTTCAAATCAGATAGTTGATTCATTATACAACTTTTTCTTGTCAGTTCAGATCTGAACTGTAGCTGTAAAAGGTAAAACCAGAAATAGAACTGTCTTTCATGCCATAACTAGTATTTTTATTCAGTAAAATAAGGAGTTAAAAATCCTTTGGCTTTTCAGCATGTTGGTGTGATTGGAAGGGTTATTGCTATTTTATATTCACCATAATTCTTGAGCAGTTATTTATCTGAATTGATATTCTTAAATTAATGGTAGGATTTTTATATTTTGATGATCATTCAGTCTTGAGGTTGCTTCAGAGCAGACTTAACCATAGTGAGGTGGTATTTAGTGGTTTCTGCCCTGGCTTCTTTGCAACTTAACGTACTTGTGTTTTTAGTATTTGTCACCAATTAAAGTATGTCTTTTAGTTCATGACATTTTAAAGCTAATGTGGTTTGAATGTAATACTAGAAAGAAGTTTAATAATTGGCAAATCAATGACAGTGACAAGTTGTTTTTCTTCCTTTTCAGTTATACATGGGAAGCTGTTGATACCAAAAATAATGTACTTTATAAAATCAACGTCTGTGGAAATGTGAATATTGCCCAGTGTGGGTCATCAAGTGCTGTTTGTATGTTCGACTTGAAGACAAGCAGCTATCATTCAGTGGGTAAGTAAACTACCTTTACATTATTGGATGGGCAATATGACCCCTCAATTTTGCAAATATGACTTTATGTGTATAGCTATATGTATATATTTATATACATCATTATATATATTTGTAATACATATTTTATAATAGTTAAAAATAAGAATTTGAATGTCCAATATGAACTAAAGTTAAGTTACTTCCATCTAGTGGCTACTGTGTAGTTATTGCGAGAATTTTGTAGATGTGTATCTGATATAGAAAGACGTTTTCTAGGCGACTCTTCCTTCTCTCCCTCATTTTATTAAACCCTGTGTCTCCTCCCCATTTCCTTCGTGCGCAGCTCCCTACTCCCTTGTCCCTTCCTGCTTTCTTCTGTTGGGGTCTGATTCTCAGGCAGTGCATCTTCACAGTCAGAGATGGTCACTGGCCTTGTTAGGCTTATATTAAAACTTAAATAGTTCTGAGGACTGGTAATCTCAGAGAAAAAAGTGCAGCCCTTTCTCTCCTAGGGTTCATTTCATGTCCCCCATATATGACCCTTTTGGGTCAGGATCCCTTTCCTTTGGTGAGGAAGATGAGTCCGAGGGGATTGGCAGCTCTCCTGGGTTCTATGGAGTAGGTGGGATGGGTAAGAGAATATGTCCAAAGGAGAAGGATGCAAGGTAGACAGAAAAGCAGTGTGTGTCATCCTTGGCTTTGGAAATATGGATGTCTCTATGGCAACTTTTTTTTTTTGAGTTGGGGTCTCATTCTGTCACCCAGGCTGGCATGCAGTGTCACGATTATAGCTCACTACAGCCTCCACCTCCTCCCGCCTCAGCCTCCTGAGGGACTGGGACTATAGGCATGAGCCAGTGTGCCCGGCTGATTTTTTTATTTTTTTGTACAGATGAGGTCTTGATATGTTACTTAGACTGTTTTCAGGCTCCTAGGCTCAAGGAATCCTCCTGCCTCGGCCTCCCAAAGTGCTGGGATTACAGGTGTGAGCCACTGCATCTAGCTGTAGTTTTATTTTTATAGATTTAGGGGATATAAGTGCAGTTTTGTTTCATGGATATATCGCATAGTAATTTCTTATTCTTCATCACCCTCCCACCTTTCTGAGTCTCCGATGTCTGTTATTCCATTCTCTCTCTGTGTTCATGTCTACACATTATTTAACTCCCATTCACAATTGAGGACGTGTGGTATTTGTCTTTCTGTTTTGGAGTTATTTCACTGAGGATAATGGGGTCTCTGGTTCATTGCATGTTGCTGCTAATGACATGATTTCATTCTGTTTTTTGGCTCAGTTATATTCCGTGATATATGCATGCCACATTTTTTTTTTTTTTGAGTTGGAGTCTCACTCTGTCGCCCAGCCTTTTTTTTTGAGTTGAAGTCTCACTCTGTTGCCCTCGACCTGCTGGGCTCCGGCGATCCTTCCGCCTCAGCCTTCCAAGTAGCTGGAACTACAGGCACACGCTACCATACCTGGCTAATTTTTTGATTTATTGTAGAGATGGGGTCTCACCAAGTTGCCCAGGTGGGTCTTGAACCCGCGGGCTCAGGCAATCCACTCACCTCAGCCTCCCAAGGCGCGGGATTACAGGCTGAGCCACAGAGCCCGGCTGCCACATCTTCTTTATCCAGTCCTTTGCTGATGGACACTTAGGTTGATTCCATATCTTTGCTGTCGTGAATAGCATGGTGATAAGCATACAAGTCTTTTTGATATAATTTCTTTTCCTTTGGGTAGATACTCAGTAATGGGATTGCTGCATCAAATGGTAGTTCCGTTATTAGTTCTTTGAGAAATCTTAATACTATTTTCCATAGAGGTTGTATATTCACACTCCTATCAGTGGTTTATAAGTGTTCCCTTTTTTCTTCATCTTTGCCAACATCTGTTGTTTTTTGACTTTTTAATAATTACCATTCTGTTGGTATACGGTGGCTCATTGTGGTTTTAATTTGCATTTCTCTGATGATTAGTGATGTTGGCCATTTTTTCATATGCTTGTTGGCCATTTGTATGTCTTCTTTTGAAAAATGTCTGCTTATGTCGCCCAGGCTGGAGTGCAGTGGCACACTTACGGCCACCACAGTCTTAACCTTCTGGACTCGGGTGACCCTTCTGCCTCAGCCTACCAAGTAGCAGGGAACTACAGATGCGTGCTACCACGTCTGGCTAATTTTTTTTTTTTTTAAGAGACGAGGTCTTGCCATGTTGCTCAGGCTGGTTTCGAACCCCTGGGCTCAGGTAATCCTCTTGCCTCTGCACCACACCTGGTCCACTCACTTTTTAATAAGGCTATTTGTTTCTTTCTTGTTGAGTTCTTTGTAGATTCTGAATATTAGTCCATTGTCAGATGTGTGGTTTAAAGATATCTTCTCCCATTCTGTAGGTTGTCTGCTTACTCTGTTGATTATTTCTCTTGTTGTATAGAAGTTTTTTTAGGTTAAGTCTCATTAGTCTGTTTTTGGTTTTGTTGCATTTGCTTTTGAGATCTTAGTCATAAACTCTTTGCCTAGGCCAGTGACCAGGAGAGTATTTCCTAGGTTTTCTTCTATAGTTTTTAGTTTCAAGTCTTACATTTAAATCTCTAATCTATTTTTATTTTTTTATATGGTGAAAGATGAGTCTATGACTAACCAGTTTCCCCAGCACCATTTCTTAAATAAGGTATCCTGTGTTTTTGTTGACTGTTGATGGTCAGTTGGTTGTAGTTATGTAGCTTTATATCCGGGTTCCCTATTATGTTCCATTGATCTGGGTATCTATTTTTATACCAGTACCTTCTGTTTTGGTTACTATAGCTTTGTAGTATAATTTGAAGTCATCTAATGTGATGCCTCCAGCATTGTTCTTTTTGCTTAGGATTGCTTTGGTTATTCAGGCTCTTTTTTTTATCCATATGACTTTTAGGATTTTCTTTTTTCCAATTCTGTGAAAAATGATGTTGGTGTTTTGATAGGAATTGTATTAACTCTGTAGATTGCTTTGGGCAGTGTGGGCATTTTAACGATATTGATTCTTGCAATCCATAAGAATGGGATGTTTTCCCTTTTTTGTGTGTTACCTAATTTCTTTCATTAGTATTTTGTAGTTTTCCTTATGGAGATCTTTTACTTCCTTGGTTAAATGTATTCCTAGGTATTTTATTTTTCTGTAGCTATTGTAAAAGGTGATTGAGTTCATGATTGCTTCTCAGCTTGATTACTTTTGTATAGAAATGCTACTGATTTTTGTATGTTGATTTTGTACCCTGATACTTTCATGAATTCATTTATCAAATCTGGGAGTCTTTTGGAGGAGGCTTTATGGTTTTCTAGGCATGAGATCATATCATCAGCAAACACAGGTCATTTGACTTCCTGTTTTCTGATGTGGATGCCTCTTATTTCTTGTCTGATTGTTCTGGCTCAGACTTCCTGTAATATGTTGAATAGGAGTGGTGAAAGTGAACATCCTTGTCATGTTCCAGTTCTTAGGTGGAATGCTTTTAACTTTTCCCTGTTTAGTATAATGTTGACTGTGGGTTTGTCATATATGACTTTTATTATTTCAAGGTATGTTCCTTCTATGCTTAATTTGTTGAGGGTTTTTAATTTTATTTAATAATAGAGACAAGGGTCTCACTGCATTGCCTGGGCTGGTCTTGAACTCCTGGGCTCAAGTGATTCCCCCCACCTGTTGTGGCCTACCAGCGTGGTGGGATTACAGGTGTGAGCCACCGTGCCTGGCCTGTTGAGGGTTTTTTTTTTTAATCATGAGAGGGATGTTGAATTTTATCAAGAGCTTTTTCTGAGATGATCATGTTTCTGTTTTAAATTCTGCTTATGTGGTGAATCACATTTATTGATTTGTATATATTGAGCCATCCTTGCATCTCTGAACTAAAAAGCCACTTGATGGTGGTATATTATCTTTTTGCTGTGCTGTTGGAATCAGTTTGCTAGTATTTTGTTGAGGATTTTTGCATCTATGCTCACTAGGGATATTGGTCTTAAGTGTTCTTTTTTTGTTGTGTCCTTGCCTGGCTTTGGTATCAGGGTGATACTGGTTTCGTAGAATAAGTTAGGAAGGATTTCATCCTTTTCAGTTTTTTGGAACAGTTTCAGTAGGATTTGTGCCAGTTTTCCTTTGTATGTCTGGTACAATTTGGCTGAGAATCCATATGGTCCTGGGTCCTTTTTGTTGAGATTTTTTTGTTTGTTATTATTACTGATTCAGTTTCACTGCTCATGATTGGTCTGTTCAGGATTTCTATTTCTTCCTACTACAATCTTGAGAGATTGTATGTTTCTAGGAATTTATCTGTTTCCTCTAGGTTTTCTGGTTTGTGAACACAGAGATGTTTATAGTAGTCTCTGATGATCTTTTGTATTTCTTTGTTATCAGTTGTAATGTCTCTTTTCATTTCTGATTATGCTTATTTGAATCTTTCTTCTTCTTTTCTTTGTTTTTTATTTTTGAGTTGGTGTCTCACTCTGTTGCCCAAGCTGGAGTGCAGTGGCATGATAATAGCTTACCGCAGCTTTGACCTCCTGGATTCAGGTGATCCTTCTGCCTCATCTTCCTGAGTAGCTGAAACTACAGGTGTATGCCACCACATCTGGCTAATTTTTTTGATTTTTTTTGTAGAGGTGGGATCTCGCTATGTTGCCTAAGCTGATCTTAAACTCCTTAGGATCATGCTACTGCACTCCAGCTTGGGCAAAAGAGTGCTCAAGTGATCCTTCTGCTTCAGCCTCCCCAGGTGCTGGGATTATAGGCAAGAGCCACGCTTCTGGCAACTTCGTCTTTTTTTTTTTTTTTTTTTGAATTGGAGTCTCACTCTGTTGCCCAGACTGGAGTGCAGTGGCCGCTCCCGGCCACTGCAGCCTCAACCTGCTGGGCTCTGGTGATCCTTCTGCCTCAGCCTTCCAAGTAGCTGGAACTACAGGTGCACGCTACCACGCCAGGCTAATTTTTTGATTTGTTGTAGAAATGAGGTCTCGCTAAGTTGCCCAGGTGGGTCTCGAACCTGCGGGCTCAGGCAATCCACTCACCTCAGCCTCCCAAAGGCGCGGGATTACAGGCTGACCCACCGAGCCTGGCTTCATCGTCTTTTCTTAACCTGGCTAGCAGTGTATCTGTTTTGTTTATCTTTTCAATGAACCAGCTTTCTGTTTTGTTAATCTTTTTCTTTTGGTCTTGATTTTATTCAGTTCTGCTCTGAACTTTTTTCTTTTCTTCTGCTAGCTTTCAGTTTGGTTTGCTCTTGCTTTTCTAGTTCCTTGGGGGTTATTTGTGATCTTCTGTCCTTTAGATGTAGACATTTAATGTCATAAACTTCCCTGATTTTGCTGTATCCCTGAGGTTTTGGTATGTTGTGTCTTTATTTTCATTCGTTTCAAAAAATTTTTAAATTTGCATCTTAATTTTGTCATTGACCCAAATATCATTCAACAGAAAGTTGCTTAATTTCCATGTATTTGTATACTTTGGAGAGTTCCTCTTGGAATTGATTTCCAGTTTTATTCCACCGTGGTCCAGGGAGATACTTGATATGATTTATATTTTTTAAAAATTATTGAGGCTTGTTTTGTTGCCTAACATATGGTCTATCTTGGAAAATGTTCTGTGTGCTGATGAGAAAAATGTATTTTCTGTTGTTGTTGGGTAGAATGTTCTGTAAATGGTATGTTCATTTGGTCTACAGTCCAATTTAAGTCCAGTGTTTCTTTGTTGATTTTTCTGTCTCAGTACTGTCGGTGGGATATTGAAGTCCCCCACTATTGCTGTCTTATCTCTTTTCTTGGGTCTAGTACTACTTGTTTTAGGAATTTGAGTGCTTCTGTGTTGGGTGCATACATTTAGGATTGTTTTGTCTTGTGGAATTGATCCCTTTATCATTATATAAAGACTTTCTTTGCCTTAAATCGCTGGTGATTTAATGTCTGTTTTATCTGATATATGCATAGCTACTTCTACCTGCTTTTGGTTTCTATTTTTTTTCCACCTCTTTACCTTGAGCCTGTCAGTGTCTTTACCAGTTAGGTGGGTTTCTTGTAAGCTGCATATAGTTGAACTTTTTTTTTTCTCCTTTAAATCTATTCCATCAATCTGTATCTTTTAAGTGGAGCATTTAATCCATTTATGTTCAGGGTTAATATTGATATGTTGATACGTGGGATTTTATTTTTATCATAATGTTGCTACCTAGTTGCTTTGTAGTCAATTGTATAATTGTTTTATAAGATCTGTAATTGTTTTATACTTTAGTATATTTTTATGATGGTGAGTATTGATCTTTCATTTCCATATTTAGAACACCTTTGAGCATTTCTTGAAGGGACAGTCTAGTGGTGACAAATTCCTTTAGCGTTTGCTTGTCGGGAGAGACTTTAATTCTTTAATACTCCTTCACTTATGGGTCCAGAACTTGTGGTTGGCAATTTTTTTCTTTAAGAAGTCTGAAAACAGGACTCCATCTCTTCTTGCTTGTAAAGTTTCTGCTGAGAAGTCCGCTGTTAGTCTGATGGGACTTTTATTGGTGATTTGACTTTCCGCTTGTGGATTTTAGGATTTTTTCCCTCACATTGACTTTAGATGTTCTGACTATATGTTGCGGTGTATCTTCCTGGCGTTCTCTGAGCCTCACATCTAGATGTCTAAATCTCTAGCAAGACTAAGGAAGTTTTCCTCAAACAAGTTTTCCATACTTTAAAGTTTTTCTTCTACCTCAGAAATACCTATGACTCGCATGTTTGGATATGTTACATAATCCTATACTTCTTGAAGGCTTTGTTCATTTTTAAAAATTCTTTATTTTTGTCTGACTGGGTTAATTTGAAATATGTGTCTTTAGGCTCCGAGATTCTTTCTTCTTCTTGGTCTAGACTGTTGTTAAAGCTTTCAACTGTATTTTATCATTCCTTTAATGAATATTTTTCATTTCCAGAAGTTCTGTTTCCTTTTTAATATCCTATATCTTAGTACATTTTTCATTCATATTCTGAATTTTCTGATTTGTGTTGGTTTTCAACTTTCTCTTGGATCTCACTAAGCTTCTTTAAAAAAATCAGTATTTTTATGGTATTTCAAAGATTTCATTTTTGTTAGGATCTACTGCTGAAAAGTTACTGTGGTCATTTGGGAGGTGTAACAGTCTGTTTTTCCATGCTTCTAGAATTCCAGAATTATTTCTCTGATTCCTTATTATCTGGGTAAACCAGCTCTTTTTATTTTTGCATTTACTTCTTTTGATTGGATTTTTTCCCCTTGAGGATGTGACTATAATGCATGTTGTGTGTGATTGTTTAGCCTGTTTCTTGATGCTTTCAGTGACAAAGACTCTATATGAGTTCCTTGGCTATAGAGCATCTTTGTGTAGGAGCTTTCTCAAATATTGGTTGTAGGAGCGATGTGCTGGGTGTGTGAACAGGCTCACTGCCTCCTGTGGGGCCAGGATGGCAGAGGTCTCAGTTTTATCTTGTTCCCCTGCTTTGTGCACTTGTGTCAGCAGAGCAACCTGCAGGCCAGTAGGTGACACTTACAGGTGGGGCTGACTGTGGTAGAAGCAGATAGTATGGGTATATGCCTACTCTCAACAGAGAGAAGCTCTCTGTTACCTCAGGTTGGTGGTCTGTGGAATTCACAATGGTCTGAGGTTCCTACTCAGTTCCTGAGGGGTAACAAAGCCATGTGGAGCTGAACCACCAATCCTGCCCTCAAATACCCGAGTGGTGGGCACAGGCACTATCCCTGAGTGGAATGGTGGGGGAAGTTTCTGGTGAAATGTAATGAAGTGTCTATGTAGAGGAGAAGACTGCCCCAGCTTTACCACCTGGGCAGGCAGGAATGTGATCTACCTCCCTGTCACACACCCCTGCCTCAGTGCTTGGGACACTCAGGTTGGACAGACATTGCTGTGTATTTTCAGGTTGAAGTGTAGCTGAGCACTGTGAAAGATGCCTGTCCCACAGCTGAGTTGTCTTCTCTACGGAAGCTCTTCTTGGCCCAAAACGCACAGCTTTGCGGCATTCCTGCTCTGCACTGCAGGAATGCTATTGCTCTGTTTGGAGATGGGAAGGTGCCCCTGCCTTTTGTGTAAGCCCAAGGCCTACTGGGCACACAGCCAGTGGGGACACAGCTGCCCGTTATAGCCCTGCGAGAGCAACCTGTGTTGTGCCTACAGCAGTGGGTAGAGATTGGGGGGAGGAGTCCCATTCTGTATGTCTGTCTGTGCTCAAACATTGAGGCTGCCTGGCCTCCAGGGTGGAATCATACTCCTCCCTTACAGAGCTGAGCACAGTGCCTGCTTCTCCATTGAAGGTGGCACAGTCACTCTCAGCCCACAAGTGGGGAACTCAGGCACAGGACAGCATGTATTCTTGTTTCTTGGGGTACCCTCTTGGTGAGCTGCATATTCCCTTCTTTTAGAAACGATACTCCTGAGGGCTGGTTCCCTGGGAACCCTGGGTCCAGCTGGCCCTGTATGACTGCCACAATCTGAATGGGTACTGAGGAATGTTTGTGGGGGCTCTGCTATGTGGAGACACAGGGGGCAAGGTTCCCTGGGCAGGACACAGTCCTACAATGGGTACACCTCAAGTATGGTGCCCGTTGCTACCCCCTGGGTCCAAGGGGAAGGCGAGTGACTTGGCACCAGCTGGTAGTCTGGTGTAATGCTCTTGAGAACTTTCCACATCATTTCCCACGCCAGTGCTTGGCTGGGTGAGGGCATAGAAACTCTTCCTCAGTTTGGTTGGTCCGGTGGCCTGCTACAGGGTCAAGGGGAGCCAAAACCACTCCCACCCACCCTTTTGATGAAATACCAGGTCCTTCAAGGTTCCTAGATGATGTTTGCTAGCCTCTTGTTTCCTTCTTTTTCTGTGCCCTAGCTTCTTTCCGAGAGTTCTCTGTTAGGCTTCATGATTCTCCACTAGATAGTCCATTCAGGTTATGATTATTCTCCTGTAACTGTGGTTCTTTCTGAGAACTGGAGTCTGGTATCTCTTGTCAGCCATCTTGGGGAAAAAAAAAACCCATCTATCATTTTGGATGGAGATTTCTAAACACAGTCAAAAGGTCTTTTTAGAAAGCAATGTTTAGAGTAAGAAGATAAGGCAGTTCTAGGTCTGCTGGTTGAGGCCCAACTCCTGTTTGATTTCCCTGTCTCTCAACAAAGGAACTATTTAGACTGAAACCACTTGTAGGAGGGCTTTGAGGCCCGGGATAGAGATATAAGAAAGCACCAGGTTGTTCTGAGTTCCTGGGTCAGTCAAGTATTATTTGGTGATTATCTTAGGAAACTTACAGGTGAGATGGCCAGCTTCCTCATTGTGATCTTTTAACCATCCAAAAGTGAGCCTTTGGGCCAGTATTATTCAGGTTTTCAGAATGAGGAAAAAGTCGTTTTTATCTTGATTTTATTATAATGCCTTAATATGTTTGCCTATTGATGTGTTTTGTACTTGTGGTAGTATAGTATAGATATAACAGATTGATGTTGGATGCAGACAAGTTACTAGGAGGGTAATTGGTGAGACTGGCTTTGCTGGACAGAATTTGAGTTTGACCAAGTTCTGTAGGCCTTGAAAGCCAGGAAAGAAAGTTGATATTTTCTGGTAGGTAGTGGATCTATTAGATTCTTTGTGATGGTAATGGTATAAATGCAAATCAAAGCAATAATGAGATCTCATTTTTCTTCCATTACATTGGCAGACGTTTGAATGGTTGCATCATAGAGTGCTGGCAAGGAGCCTGGAAGAGGGCACATTTGCACGTTGCTATAGGTAGATGGTTGTCTATAATCCCTTTGGGAAGATAATTGTTGATGTGAGTTTTTATAGTGCCCTCAAGAGCAGTTTTTATATTAAGAAACAAATGTAAGCACCCCAACTCTGGTTTAAACAATGTTACATTGTTTTAAGTGAAAAAAGTCATTAGTTTCTCCTTAGGTGAATGATATTGCATATATGAATCTAGCATATTTTAACAGCATTTTTATAGGGCCTGTTAACAATATTTGGTCTCATTTGCAGTCTATTTAATCATCTTCAACACATTTTAAAATGATTTGTATATTTTATATATAGTTGACCCTTGAGCAGCATGAGAGTTAGGAGCACCCACTCCCTCCTTACACAGTTGAAAAATCTGTGCATAATTTTTGGCTCCCGTAAAACTTAATTACTAATAGCCTACTGTTGACCAGAAGCTTTATCAATAACATAAAACAGTTGATAGTTGACTAATACACATATTTTATGTTACACATATTACATCCTATATTCTTACAATAAACTACAGAAAGGAACATGCTATTAAAATCATAAGGAAGATAAAATATATTTACTATCTATTAAGTGGGATTTTTGGATCATCATAGATGTCTTCATCCCTGTTATCTTGACATCAAATAGCCTGAGGAGGAGGAAGAGAAAGGGGTTGGTCTTGCTGTCCTGGGGTGGCAGAGGTGAAGAAAATCTGTGTCTAACTGGACCTGTGTAGTTCAAATCTGTGTTGTTCAGCGGTCAATTGTATTTGATTTCCATTTTAAGTACCTCACATGTCTGATTTAACAAGTAAAACTTCAGTATAACAATTCTTACAAATTTAATAGCTTAAACTTATAAATATGATAAACCTAAAGTTCTCTTAGATGTTCTAATATTGTCAAAAATATAAATCAATTGCTTAGTAATAAACTTTGGAGTTATGACATTAAATGTTGCAGTAAAAGCACCAGATATGTTGACATTCCTTCAAGCATTCTAAATATTAATGGTTTTAATTTAATCTCCTGAGGATTTAAAGCTATATATCCATTTCAGAAAGCATGTTCCCAGCTCATTTCACTGAGGTAATGTGCTCACTAGGGAACAATGTTAATTGCGGTTACTCACCCCTGGAGCCTAGAATTCTGTTTGCCTTCTTGTTGACCCCGGTAGGACACAGTGAGTGAGTCTGATTGTAGTTGCTGGTGCCAAGTGACTTCATTTACTTTTAGGAAGCTGGCTCCTGACTTCAGTTGATAGTGATACTGTGTGATTCTTATATACACTCAGAAATACAGCAGGTATCTAGGTTGATCACTGGATTGAACTTTTCACCTCTTTGACTCATAAGATATGAAAATTCCTTTTCCTTTTGAGCCCTTTTTTGTTTTATTTTTGTAAACCTATAATTCCATTGGATATTTAAGATAATATCTGATTAAGTTTTGGATATAGCTCATTTTTTAAATGTGATTTATGATTTCTCCTGACAGTATGACAATATCTGTTACATTTTAAAACATATTCTCATGATTTACTTTTGTGACTTTAATCAATAGAAGAAACAGTACTATACATAGATATTTGTACGGAATTTTTCTTGTAGCATTTATTATGGCAAATATGCTGGAACAATCTGACTGCAGGGATGGTTCAGTAAATTAGTGGTCTTATCCCTGACTTACTTGATTAAATCATATCCCAAAAAATATTCGTTTATTAGCTGTTGAGGTTACTTACCACTGGGGCCTGGAATTCTGTTTGGCTACTGTCATATTCAATTTGACTACTGTCATATCTAGGCACTAGTCTAGGTACTAGAAATGAATCAGTCATGAAAACAGACAAAAATCTCTTTTCCCACATTCTAGTGGGGTGGGAGACAAACGGAAAGATAAACAGTGGCTAAGTAGTTTTTAAGAATGTGATGAATGCTATAAAACAGAAGAGGAAGGGAAGTTAGGAGTGCTGGGGGCTCAGGGTGCAAGGATTTTAAATAGGGTAAGTGTTGCTGAGAAAATGACATGTAAGTAAAAACCTGGTGCTGAGAGCGCGAGCCATGTGGATCTCTGGGGGAACAGTCAGTACAGGGGACAAGAGGGGCAGCCAAGGGGTGGGGGTAATAGCAAGAACAGAAATCACTTTTTAAAATAGTGTTGATATAAAGAGCAGAAAAATGAAGCAATAGCTGGAAGTAAAAAATTGGACAGAGGATTTTTAAAAAAAATCTGGCAAAGTAACGTTAATAGTTTACAATGAAGGATATGATTGCTGAAGTAGGTGGCACAGGGGAGCGAGGAAAAACTTGCTCAAGCATGTAGGTAAACGGCACAGGGCAAGTTGTCTGTCTGGTAGGCTGTAATTGCCGCGGCGGCCGGGTGAAGATGTGGCAGGGAGGCTGCCTGCAAAGTTAGGATGGCCAGGCTTTGCAACCTCAGCAAGGCTGAGTCGCTGCGGGCTTGGCCGGGCTCGCAGGCGTGGTCTGGTGGTCCCGGCAAACATGGTCTAGAGGTTCTGGCAAGTGTGACCGAGGGACCCCAGGGAGTGCCGGCTGGAGAGCTTGATGTGGCATCGTGGTCCCCGCGGGTTGGTGGGCCCTGAGAGCGAGGTTTGGCCAGCGAGGTTTGGAGAGTCCCCTCAGAGCTGCCTGGTGAAAGGCTGTTTGGTGAGAGCATCTGGTGGACATGATCTGGAGTACTTGGAGTCGCAGCTTGGCTGGCCCGGATGTCCCTGCGGGAGCGGTCCCAGGCCTGTCAGCCATGGCGTAGAGGGTCCTGCGAATGAGGTCTGTCGGGTTCGGAGGCAGCCGGTAGGGCATGGCCTGGCGGGCTATTGGATGTGGTCCAGCGTGTCGGGTCAGCTTGGTCTGAAGCACTCCAAGGTGCGCCCAGTGGAACGCCAAATACCGAAGTACCAAGGTTTTGCCGCGAGAAAGGCTTATTACGAATCCACTGATACAGAGACGAGCGAAACACTCAAATCTGTCTCCTAAGCTGTGTGCTTGGTGGAATTTTATAAGCGTAGGGTAATAAGACGTGATCTGGTTGGATCTTGCAGTGGAGGTGGTGCTGGGAGGCCAGATCTGATTGGGTCCTTCGGCGGGGTGCTGCCAGGGCTCCACCTGATTGGATCCTGCCATGCGGTGTCCGTTTCTTAAATCAGTCCCCGTTCCTCTGGATGAGCACTTAGGTTCCGCCAGTGGTTTCACGCTTGGCTCATCTGGGCATGCTCAGGTTACGTGAATTTCAACCCGGAGTCCACAACCACTAAGAAACAACTCAAAACTTTGTAACATAGAAGTTGAACCTGATTGGGCGGAGCAATTACAGCCCCCGCGGATGCGGCCAGTTGGGCCTGGCGAGGGTGGGCTGGAGCGCTAGGGGTCGCTGTGTAGCCGTTTAGCGCATCCTGGGGAGTGGCTGTGGGTCTGGTGCTCTGGCCAAGCCCGCAGTCTTTGCCCAGCTCTTGTCCTGGGAGGGCGGCCAGGTGGCCACTTGCTGTGGTTCTCCATGGGCTCCCTCCCCCGATGTCCCGGTCTACAGCCAGTATTGGGCTGGGCTTTGTAGGCAGGGGAACAGCGACATGGATAGGTGTACGCCACGCCGACAGGGCCTGACCCAGGGCGCTGGAACTATACAATCCCTCCTGACCTGATTCCGAGACCCTTTTCCGTTTTCTTTTCAGGACGGGTCCTGCAAGTTACGAGGGACCTCCAGGAGCTCTTGACACAGAGGGATCACAAGAAGCATGTATAGGGGTCCCGAGGTTGGGGGTTGGTACTATGGCGTGCGAGGCTGTCCAGAGATGTT
This sequence comes from Tarsius wallacei, assembly GCA_963574415.1. Lineage (NCBI taxonomy): Eukaryota > Metazoa > Chordata > Mammalia > Primates > Tarsiidae > Tarsius > Tarsius wallacei. The sequence continues at coordinate 79,644 of CAUYQG010115742.1, read as the reverse complement.
GCCTGCCTTTTAGCCGCCACGCGCCGCCCTCCATGCCTTTTACATTCTCCAACTGGCGCGCAACCTTGGGCCCCGAAAGCCCCGCCTCCTGTCCTAGACACACCCACTATGGGCGGGGCCGTGGGGCGCTGTCCTGGCCCAAGAGCCACGTAGGCAGGGGTTCTAAGCCCTTTTGGCTGAGCCAGTAGGAGAAAAGATTTTAGAAAAGATCCTGGGTGTTTTCGGTAGGGAAGACCGATCCTGGCAGACCTTTGCATGCAGGCGGAGACAACCGTTGTTCGGTGAGCCTGGCACTAACGGGGCAGTCTTGACTCTGTTCCTCCTTCTCATTGGCATCTTATTTTTCTTCCTATTTTCTTCTTTCTACCCTCCCGTGTACCCCCCCCACCACACTTCAGATGTTTGTATAGAGTCGAATCAATATTAGAATACCGACTTCATACAACATGCTCATCATTAATCCATGGACTAATAACCTTCTCCTTTGCTTGAAAAAAAGAACAGTTTTAAAAATAATCTAGTGAACTTTGTTTCTAACAAAATCCAGGATCTTGACAATAACCACTATCTATGTGTTTTTCCCTTCCCCCCTTTACTTTCCACTAGAAGTAATCATTAGCTCACATTCTTTATTTAACATTTTTTATTCTAACTTCCAAAAATATGTATGTGTATGTAATTAACATTATAAAAATGTGTATCATGCTTTGTAACTTTTTGGGTCTTAAATGTTAACAATAATATTACTAAACGTTATTATATTGTTATCTTTCACTGTGGCTTATTCCTTCTAACTGCTGTAATATTTTATTGTGTGGACCTACCAACGTTAATTTATCCACTCTTTTGTTGTTGGGCCTTTGGGTTGTTTCCAGGTTTTTGCTATTGTGAAGTGTGCTGGATGTTCTTTTCATGTGTTTCCTGTGGTGCATGGTTTTCTCTTGTGTGTATACCTAAGTGGAATAGCTAGTTCATAGGGTACACACATGTTCAATTTTAGGGCATAATGTCATGCTGACTTAAAAACTGTGCTAATTTACACTTCCCCTAGCAACACAGGAGAACTTTGGACCATCTCGCTTGCATAACTTGGTCTTTAATTTTTGTCAGTAGGGTGACTGTAAATGGTATAATATTGTAGTTTTGATTTGTAATTCTTTGATTAGCAGTGATATTAATAATCTTTTTTCACATATTTATGGATGTACATTTTTCTTCTGTTTGCTTAAATCATGTCCTTATATTGGGCTGTCTATGCATGTGACCTAGAATAGAATTTTCTCTTTGCATTTGATATTAAAATTCACCATAATATGGCTAGGTATGCGTTTTTCCTTATCCTTTTTGGCATGTTGTGTGCTATCTCAGTCAGAGAGTATTCATCATCCTTTATTTCCTGGAATTACATATTGAAGTGCTTTGTTCTTACTTGTTTGCGTGTGAGTGTATATAGATATTCTTGATGCCACTTCTGTGTATCTCCCAGTTTATAACTTATTTCTGTTTTCTTTAAGCTATTTTTTGATGACTATAAACTCCCAAGTTGAGTAGGTTTTCTAAGTAGTGATTTTGAGTCTTAAGAAGTCTTTTTCTATCTTAAGATTTCTATCAAGATTTTAAGTTTGGATTTTGATGTTTACATCTTTAATCCATTTAGAGTTAATTTTTGTGTACAGTGGTAGGTGGGAATCCAGTTTTATCTTTTTCCATATGGATAACCATTTTGTTTCCAGTTCCAGTTATTTAGCAGTCTCTTCTTTCCCCAATAATCTGTTACTTCTTCCTTTCTTTTTTTTTTTTTTGAGTCTCACTTTGTCACCCAGGCTGGAGTGCAGTGGCATGCTCCTGGCCACTACAGCCTCGACCTGCAGGGCTCAGGCACTCCTTCTGCCTCAGCCTTCCAAGTAACTGGAATTACCACACCCGGCTAATTTTTTGATTTATTGTAGAGACAAGGTCTCACCATGTTGCTCATGCTGGTCTTGAACCCGCTGGCTCAGGCAGTCCTCTTGCCTCAGCCTCCCAAAGTGCTGGGATTATAGGCTTGAGCCACTGCACCTGGCCTGTTACTTCCTTCATAATCAAAGTTTGATATACACATATGTCTCTGTGCTCTCTCTTCTAGTCTGTCAGTTTATTCCTATGCCAAACCTCATCATATTGATTTTAATAGATTTATAATTCTGAATTATTATAGTAATGTCCCAAACAAACTGAGTTGTAGCCACTCTACTTGGAGGTCTTTCTAAAGAATTATGATTTTATAGCATGTGTGATAGGAAGTATTGAAGCATTTCAGCCACTGAATTATATATTCTGATTTATGTTTTGAAGATCATAGTGGTAAAAGATGAGTGGGGCAGGGGAGTTGTGAGGAATGAGAGTACAGTGGAGGGAGGAGGACCAGTTAGGCTAGTACAAGAGTACAGGGGAGAGGTGATAGTGGTTTTCATGGTAGTAGAGATGGAGAAGTGTGGATGAATTTGAGATGGAGGTACAGCCAGTAGAACTTTCTGAAGCATTGAATGTGGTAGACACAGGACAGGTGGCACTCAAGGTAATGTCATGTGTTTGGGTGGGGAAGCCACTCCTGAGATGGAAAACTCTGGGGAAAGACAGTTTTGTACATTTATCTGAAAGTTTTTTAAGCGTTGAGATAAATTTTAGTGCCAATTTTGATTTACTTTTCCTTGGAAATAGCTGTATTATTATGTATGTTTTATGGCCTGTTCATTTTCTTTCCTCTCCTAATAGGTGACTCACTTTTGAAAAGTGCAACCAGATCTCTTCTGGAGTTCAACACGACAGTGAGCTGTAAGCAGCAAAGCTCAAACCACAGAATCCAGAGTAGCATCACATTCCTGTGTGGGAAAACCCTGGTGAGTCCACAGAGTCACTTTATGCATTTTTTTGTTAAAAATGTCTGCCCCTTGGTTGTACTTGCTTTAGAAGTATCCCAGAAAGAATAAATGAGCAAAATTAAAAACACAAATAAACAAACCCCAACCAAATCATCATTGCCATCAAGAACCAGGAAGTCAACAAATCCCAAACTCATGGTTACAACTTTAAAGTAAAAACTGGACCACATCCTGTGTAAGACTGCAGTTCAAAATGATTAATGTGTTAAAACTCAGTGCACTGTTTCATGTTCTTGTCACAGGCATGATTCTTTTTTTTTCTTTCTAAAACCTCTTCTCCCAGCATTTCATTTTGATAGGTTTTAGGGCAACATGTTTAGTTTTTTAAAGAATTATTTTTCTTTCCTCATTTACACTAAGTTGAAGAGTCCAACATCTGTTTAGGAGAAGCTCTGGCTAGTGGGTGATGGGTTCCAAATTTTTCAGTATTACTTGGCATATAAAGAGGACATCGTTGTGTAAAGCGTTCTGTTTGTACTGTGGGCATATTGTATACGACTTGCTGACTTTAATCTTTAGTTCTTAGAAAGGAACTTGTAGTAAATAATTGTTAGCTTTGGAGAAGCAATTGGTATACAAATCCTATGAGTGTTCTTGTATCAGAGTTAAGAACCCCCGAGAATTTAGGAAAATCAGGCTGAGTGAAACTCATGTGGCTACCAGATTGCTCTAAAATATATTTAGAATTTGAGGCTGTGACTGTTGCATCATTGGCCCACAGCATCTCATCTGAAGAACTTTGAAGATAAAGCAAGTTGTTAATTTTGGACCAGCCCATCAGCTGTACTGTTGTACATATTGAGACCTTAAACAAAATAATCTATTTGCAACGGCCTGAAAGATGAAGTTTTACATTTTAGAATAAAATGTATATCTGCTGTTTTAGCTTTAACTAATTTCCTTTAAGAATTCTGTGTTCACCATACAAGACACAGAACTGTGAAGAATTCCCTAGATTTGCACATGCGGGTATAGAGGTCAATTCCTGCTGTGGCCTGTGTCAAGCCACAATGTTTGGAGTCTGCTCTGGTCATTAACAGGAGGGGCTGCTGATGAGCATCTGAGTCGAGGACGGCACTTGCTCCGTGGTCTGCTGGGTGTTCTAACTCGGTCAGATGCAGATGGGCTCCTCACAGGGGCCTCTTACAGGGGCCTCCTCACAGGAAGCATGAGATCACATTTTTTGGCTTTGATTTCTTGGCACATGGTTAAGAGAACACTTGGAGTTTCGGAGGAGAATGGCTCGGAGGAGTACTTCCCATGAGCTTACTGTACTTGCATAGCTGGGGCAGTAGAACAGTTTTGGATCAGTTATGCTCACATTCCAACATGATTTCGTGAAGCTTTTGTCCCAGAATGTTCAGGTTTAGGAATCTCTTGGGACCTCGTTTCTCTAAAACAGCTGTGTTCCCCCTTCTTGCTGCTGCTTTCTTTATGTCAGTAGCATTTACTGTGTTCTAATTTTTAAAAACTTCATAATATGTAGTACAGTAACTTATTTTAATTTTATTTTTAAATAGGGAACTCCTGAATTTGTAACTGCAACAGGATGTGTGCACTACTTTGAGTGGAGGACCACTGCAGCCTGCAAGAAAGACATATTTAAAGCCAAGAAGGAGGTAACAAGATAACTTTAAGGTTATGTGCTTAGGAAGTATCCTCTGGGGACTTCTAAGATTTGAAATACTGATTCTAACCTTTTGGAATGAAAATTGTTCTTAGTATTCAAACTCCATTTTAGCAGAGAAGCATGTGATTTAATTGTTAAGACTTTTCTGGGTAGTTCTTATTTGTAGGTTAGGGCCTTTAGAAATATAACACGCAATTTTGGGTCCAGATTGGAAATGGCATAGCTCACCAATAGAGAGCAAGTTAGTTCTTGAATTCTGGTGCTGTGCAACTCATGAACCAAGTGACATGGGTGAGGTTTGGGTTTAGATTGTTCCCTCTGCCTGCAGGAGACATCTATGACCTGCAGCCTTCATCTTCCTTTGTGTCTGGCTTCCTACCTGGGGTACACCCCACTCTCTTAAGTCCTTTCAGCCTGGTTTTATTGTTAAAGCCCACTGTCCCTCGCCTCAGCCATGGAGTGACTTCTGGTTGCATTGTGGGTCCAGGCCAGGTGTCCCTACCCCTTAAACTCTTTGCTAGCTCACCTCAGAGACTAGATTCTTGTTTTTGTTGCTTCTACTCTTTCTCTGTTATTTGAACAGTGTTCTTTGGTCAAGCCAACCTTTATATTTATTTTGTACAGTATGATGTTTTGAAATACGTGTACTTTGTGGAATGACTAAATTAAACTAATTAACATATGCATTACTTCAACATACCGTTTTTTGTTGTGAGAACACTTAAAATCTACTCTTAGTGATTTTCAGGAATACAGTACATTGTTTTTAACTAGAGTAGCTGGATCTCTTGGTCATTCTTGGTGATTAGTGAAGCATCCTCCTCCCCCGCCTGGCCCCTCTGGGGCTGCCCTGCTGCTGACTCTCCCTGGCCCTGGGACAAGCAGGCAACATTCCTTCTCCCACGCCCCCACCCCAGATCGTAAATGCTGTTTCCTGTTCTTATCTCCACACCAGTCTTAGTTGATTGATTATTTTCACTTTTCTCCATTAGTTTTCTGTTTATAAGGATTGAGTTCAAAGACTCTTAGGATATTAGGAACTAACAAGTAGTAGTAAATCAGTAACTCTTACTGGTGACCTTATGCCATGTAGTTTAAGAAAGGCAAAAAGAGATTTAAAAAAAAAAATCAAATCAAGTTGTGAATAATAAATTATCACTGATTTTTCAAATATCTTATACAGGAAAAGACAGTCTGATATGGAAATTAAAGCGGCAAAATGTTATCTCCCGGAAAAGAGCATAACGAATGCTCAGTGGAAAAAGAAAGTTTAAAGTAAAAAAGAATTAAGGCTGGTATTTAGGAAGTGGTATCAAATTTACACTTTTATATTTTTGTTTTTATTCTTTTTTTAGAGATAAAGTCTTACTCTTACTCAGGCTGGAGTTCAGGGGCTTCATCATAGCTCACTGCAGCCTTGAACTCCTGGGCACAAGCAAACCTCTCAACTTAGCCTGCTAAGTAGCTGAGACTACAGGTGTTGCCATCATACTTTGGCTAATTTTCTGTGTGTGTGTGTATTTTTTTTTTTTTTTTTTGGTAGAGGTGGTGTCTCACTGTGTTGCTCAGGTTGGTTTTGAATTCCTGGTCTCCTCCTGACTTTGCCTTCTCAAAGTGCTGGGATTATAGGCATGAGCCACCTCACCCAGCCTTAAATTTCACTTTTAAGTTTTAAATCTCAATTTTAAAACAGGTTATGCTGTTAGATGATATACTGTTAGTGGGAGGAAAAGCATCTCAAAGCTGAAATCTCTTTGGGGTATGGGGGTGAGGGTGAGTTATCCCAAAGTGTCCAGTTGGCTGAGTCTGAGTTGCTTCCTGTGGGAGTCTGGAGGTTGTGACTTCAGAGAGCCTGGCCTTCTGCTCTCCTGTTAGACCTCAGACTTCTCCCAGTCCCAGAGATGTTTTCCTGGGCTCTGGTTCTCCAACCTAGTTGTGATACCCTTTTTTTAATGTTTTACCTGAGTATACCTCTTACCTCACTTCACTGAATTGATAAGTGTGTCTTCCACCACCTAGGAAGAAATTGCTTTCCCAAATAAGGAAATAACAACTTATTTTCTGTAGGTCAGAAGTCACAAACTGCAGTACCTGGGCCAGATCCTGCCCTGGCCCTTTCTTTTGTATAACCCCAGAGCTAAGAATGGTTTTTACATTTTTACAGGATTGTAAAAACCAACCAACCAGCCAAGAACAAAGGGATATGCGACAGAGATCTGTGTGACCCACAAAACTCAAAATAAATCTACCATGTGGTCCTTTATAGAAAATGTGTGCTGATCTGTGTTCTAAATAGTTTTGGGGTGGGAGTAGGCAGTATAGTCTGTGTTTTCCTCAAAACGGGTATGGGTATTTAATTTTTTGTAGAAACTGATGGAAGACACCAGAGAAACGTTTGTAATTTGTTTTTGCTTATCATCTCAGGTGTGGCTGGCAGCTGGGACTGTATGCATTCCATTTCATTTATGGAGAGCCCATTGTGGGCTGAGCAGTGGGAGCTTCCTTGCGTTTTGGGAAGGTTCCTGCTTTCAGGGAGCCTGTGGACTAGTGGTGTGGAGGAGGACACATTTATACTCACTAGCTCGCTTCTTTCTGCCTCAGGGATAGATTAATTTGATGGAAAGAACTGAAGTGCATAATGACTGCTAAAACTGGAGTGCTGTCACCACCAGCACATCCTCATCAGGCAGGAGCCCTTTCTTGTCTTCAGTGTGATTTGATTATACCTTACAGGCTGCGGTATGATAACTTCCAAAGATATTGGAGATTTTGTGTACTTGTAAAACACTCATCATTCCTTAAAGAAGAAAAAAGCCCTGATGGGTTTCATGCCAGTGTAGTCGGGATTTCTACACCTTATTGATGTCTCATTTCTTTTATTAGTTTTGTTTGGTCAAATTTAGAATGATTTGCTGGACAAAGACCTGGGTAATTTGAAACAGTCCTTTTTTTTTTTTTTTGAGTTGGAGTCGCACTTTGTCACCCAGGCTGTAGTGCAGTGGCACACTGCTCACGGCCACCGTAGCCTTGGCCTGCTGGGCTCAGGCGATCCTCCTGCCTCAGCCTTCCAAGTAGCTGGAACGATGTACACCACCATGCCCAGCTACTTTTTTGATTTTTTTTTTTAGAGACAAGGTCGCATTATGTTGCCCAGGCTGGTCTTGAACTGCCGGGCTCAAGCAATCCTCCCACCTCGGCCTCCCAAAGTGCTGGAATTATAGATGTGAGCCACTGCACCATGTCACCAGTGCCTTTTAAAACTACCATTATGTGCTTGTTCATTGGATTCAAGTAGGGGATTTTCTGATAATTATTTCTTTAATATATTACATAAAAACATCTCCTCTCACAGCACTGGCCCACTAGTAGTTGTACCAGAGTTATGTAAGTAAGATTAATATCCACACAGCAGCATTCACCACGCTAACTCAATGTGTGGTGTGTTGCAGCCGGCAAACAACCTCCTTCCAGACCACCACATTCCTAGCCTTGCGCTTGTCTCCATTGCCCTGTGCACTGTAGCGGGAGGTAGGAGGACGTTGCCCGGCAGCCTCGACTGCTTTTCCACTGCACACTCCAGCCCTGTGCAGCGAGCGCTGTCTTGGGCATGTCTTCTCTGCCCTCCTGGAGCAGGGAGCTGGCAGGAAGGTGCTGGCTGCCCCGAGTGGGCTTGCCTGTTTAGGTCTTGCCGAAGTGGAGTCCTCCAGGTGTCTTGGGAAAATAGAACCAGTTTTAGAACCAGGACTTCTGTCAGGAGTGGCCCATCATTCTCTCTTGCTGTGAGCTGTCTTATTTCCTTTTCCAGCACAGGCTTTCTTTTTGCTGGCGAGAGAACTGTTCTTGTCTCGAACCCCTAGTCAGTCGACTCATTGCCTTCTCGAGTTAATGTTTTTGGATGTTCCTGCTGTGAGATGACAGGCTTAAGATTTGTGGGCTTGGACACTTGTGGTTGCTTTTCACTGCAGCCCAGTTGGAGTCTGCGGTAATAACTTTCTTTTATTTTAATCGTCTTTCTGCGTGGATGTGCCATAGGCTCAGGCTTCTTGTGCTAGTGCCCTCCAAGCGCTAGCGACTCCAGCCCCCTCCGTTATCAGCGGAAATTCGCTCATGTGTCTGAGAAGCATTTGAGGCGAGGGGGGATTTTGTTTTATGGGTACGGTTAAAATGAGTTCAGGCGCCCTCGAGGCTGTGAGGAGGTGTCAGTCACTTGATTTATTCCATTAGCTCTTCATGAATCTCTGGAAACAGGACTAGGGAAAGTGGTTAGTGGGTTAGAGCATTCCTTTAGACTTGATAGCGTCTTTCTAAGAAAAATTTGAAAGCTAAATATTAAGCAGTTAACTTTTATAAATAGACTTGCCTGTGAATTGTTTCACTCTAAAAGATAAAATTTTAGGGATTTTATCCATGGAAAGTAATACTTTGAAATGATTGCAGAGAGCATGAGTTTTTAGACTGTTCTTTAGTAGGGGCAGTAAAAATGATGTCAGTATGTTATTTTGGAAATAAAATTTATGGGGGCGTTTTAAGTAAAGTCATGGAAGTAGATGATGTTTACTTGGTGACCAGAGCCTTTTTTATTCTTGGGTACATCTTTGGGCTTCAGAAATGGGCAGAACTCTTAAAACACAGGGTCTGGCAGGCTGTGATGATGGGTTTCTCGACATTTTGAAAATAAAAAGCATGAGTTCATAAGGATGAATGAGTAGTCATAAGTTAGAACTAAGTAAGGATGGATTGAGATGCCCAGAGGAGGAATTCATCTTCAGATTTATTGAGCAGGTATTGACTGGGCTCCTTCTGTTTTCTGGGTGTTGTCCTAAGCCTTGGTTAGGGCTGCTACAGTGACAAAGCCCTGTCCTGAAGGAGACTGCATTCTAGTGGGAGGACACTGACAGGGCAGCAGGTAGCACTGCCTGGCATTTGCATTGCAGGGCTGTGAACAAAACTAAAGTTAGCTAAGGGGGACAGAGAGAGGGGGAGAGTTTAAAGATGCCAGACAAAGCCTTGGTAAGGCTGATATTTTTGTCTGAGACCTGAATGAAGTAAAGGAGAGAGCTGAGAGGATATATCCAGGGTCACCGGTCACCTATTCCAGGTAGAGGGAACACTGCGTTTCATGGGACAGAACTGTGTCAGGAGGTCAGCATGGAGTGAGAAGAGCGTGGCGGGCAAGAGTAATGTCATGGATTTCCTTGTCCGTGTAATGGGAAGGTACTTTGAGTAGGGAGCATTATGGCCTGATTTAATCTTAAAAGGATCGATTCTGTGGTTGTGGAGACGTGGGCTGAGGGGCAGGAGAGCATCACAGCTGGAAATGGGGGGCCGTTTAAGAGATTGTCACAAGTAAAAGATGACAGTGGCTTGGACAAGGTGGCCATGGTGGAGGTGATGAGAAGGGAGTGGATCTGGGGTTTAGTCTGGAGTGAGCACTGGCAGAATTTGCTGTTGTTTGGATGTGACTGTGAGAGAACGTAGGCATTTTGGTCTGAGCAGCTGTTTGAGAGATGGTGCCAATGACTGATGGGAACTCTGGAGTAAAAGCAGATTTTGGGGGAGAAATAAAAAGTTCATTTTAGATATGTTAAATTTGAGGTGCTTTTGTATATCCAGTAATGGTGGTAAATAACAGCAACAAATAACACTTAAAAAAATTTTTTTTTTTTTTGAGTTGGAGTCTCACTCTGTTACCCAGGCCAGAGCACAGTGGCATGCTGACGACACTGCAGCGTCAACCTGCTGGGCTCCAGCGATCCTTCTGCCTCAGTTGCTACAGGCGCTATAGGTGCGCACTACTACACCCGGCTAATTTTTGATTTATTGTAGAGGTGAGGTCTTGCAAACTTACCCAGTCTGGTCTCAAACCTGCGATCTCAGGCAATCCACTCACCTCAGCTTCCCAAAGTGCCGGGATTACAGGTTGAGCCACTGAGCCCAATCCACTTAAATTTTTTTTTTTAAATTTTAGTTATCTCTTTATTTATCTAAAAATAAGAGAGGGGTCTTGCTTTGTTGCCCATACTGGTCTTGAACTCCTGGGCTCAAGTAATCCTCCCACTTTGGCCTCCCCACCGGCATGAGTCACCACTGTGCCTAGCCTATTTTTAATTTTTTAATTTTTTGAGACAGTGTTGCCATTTTTTGAGACACTGTCACCTAGGCTGCAGTGCAGTGGTTTCATTATAGCTCACTGTAGCTTCAACTTCTGGGCTCAAGTGATCCCCATGCCTCAGCATCCTGAGTGGCTAGGACTACAGGTGTGTGCCACCACAAGTTGGTAATTTTCAAATTTTTTGTCGAGACAAGGTCTGACTATGTTGCCCAGGCTACTCTCGGAACTCCTGACCTCCAGTGATTCGCATGCCTCGGCCTCCCAAACAAATAACACTTACGTCAACCTGCCAGGAAATGTGCCATGAGTTTACATATATTAGCTCACTCAGTCCTTAAAGCAACGCTTTGAAGAAATTACTGTCATTTTTCCAGCTTGACGGGTGAAGAAACTGAGGCAGAGAGGTTACATTCACTCATGTTGATGCTGAGTATCATCAGGGTCATCAGAGTTTGATCCCAAGCATCCTGTCTCCAGAGTCTGTGCTCATATATGTAGTTTTCCCTGTTGTTGGCTGTGCAAGTCTGGAGTTACAGGCTAGGAGAAAGGTCAAGGTTAGAGGCATGGATTTGGGAATCAATGGAAAGTAAAACCGTGCATGAAGTCATCAAGGGAATGCATGTGGATGGGGAAGAGACTGCTCTGTAAGCTGTGGCGCAGTCTGCATTTAGTCAGTCAGAAGCACGATGATAAATGTGTCCAGGAGGCTGAGAAAGGGTGGGCAGTGGGGCAGAAGAAAACCAGGGGCCCTGGGTGGAAGCCCCATGAAGGCAGGTTTCAGGAGTGAGGAGTGGTCAGTGGCAGCCAGTGCCGTGTGAGACCATGTAGGGCAAGGCCAGGGCAGGCAGCAAGGAGGTTGTGGGTGACCTGGATCTGGCAGCAAGGAGGATGTGGGTGACCTGGTAGACGGGGTTCTCCTTTAGTGGGGGACAGCAACCTGATGCAACTGTGCTCAGGGGAGAGTCAGAAAGAGAGGAGACCCTGTGTTGGGACCGTTAAGGAAATTTGCTACAAATTGCAGAGACACAGGATGATAGCGGCAGGGGATGCAGGGACAAGGGAGGACGTTTGGAGGTGGTAGACAGTGTAGCATGCGAGAGAGTTGACCCACTGGAGAGGCCAGAGCTGGAGATGTGGATGAGAGTGAGAGTTGCAGAAGCTCAGCCCCTGAGGAGGACAGAAGAGATGTTGCCGACTTTGGAGGGGACCTGATGTGTTTCATGACCTTTGGTTTGTTTCTTTTGTCACCAGGGCACAGTATGGCCTGATAGACCCCAAGGAACAGAGACCAGACTTGTAGACATTGGCCACAGGCTTTTCTGAGCCACTGGTCCCAAGGTGTGTGTTGTAGGCTTACCGTTCTCTTCATCTCTTCCAGGTACCATGCTATGCATTCGATGCAGAGCTGAGGAAGCATGACTTAAACCCGCTGATCAAGCTCAGCGGTGGCTACTTGGTGGATGACTCTGATCCGGACACTTCTCTCTTCATCAACGTTTGCAGAGACATAGGTAGGGAGTTTTGGAGGGGAGGGGGTGATGTGGTGCTGGAGTTTTCTTACAAGACTTCAATGTCTTTGCTCTTCTGCCCTTATTTCTGTGTGGACATCGTCTTACTGAGTGGGTCCTCAAGGAAGCTTTTGTCCCTGATGTTCTCTTGGCATCCCCCCTCCCCCAGTAGATCCCATGCTTCCTCCCCAGCCCCTGCAAACTCCATCCAAATGGTTGGTCCATTCCATGGTTCTCTCTGCCTGACACTTTGGGCTTCAGGATTCCACGATGAGGGAGGGTTGGTCTAGCCCCCTGTGTGTGCCTGCATCCCTCAGCTTACGGGCTGGTAAAAGGAACAAGGGGTGACAGAGGCCTCATGCACTTGTTCAATGGTGCGTTTTTTGGCCCCCGCTGACATCTTCCCTGGTGCTCTCTGTACGTACTAGAACTGGTGGGAGGAACTTGAGCTTTAGTTGGAAACTTTGCTAAATTTTTTTTTTTTTTTTGAGTTGGAGTCTCACTCTGTCGCCCAGACTGGAGTGCAGTGGCCGCTCCCGGCCACCACAGCCTCGGCCTGCCGGGCTCCAGCGATCCTTCCGCCTCAGCCTTCCAAGTAGCTGGAACTACAGGCACGCGCTACCATGCCCGGCTAATTTTTTGATTTATTGTAGAGATGAGGTCTCGCCAAATTAACTAAAGGCTATAACAGGGCATGATCATTATCTAAAAAGGGCCACAGAAAGTTTTAAGTCTTTAAGCCAGCCTTTAGCTAGTTTTTACTGAGCTAGGTTTTAGAAACCAGTTTCTCTCAAGGGCTGTGCATTGCTAGTCCTGTAGGCCAGGACTTGTCTTTTTGCAGTGCTAGCCAGGAGTACATTTTGCTAAATAACTTTAACTAATTTAGTTGAGTAGTTAATAAAAAAGGTCATGTTTAGTATTTTCCTTATGTTTCCATGTCTTGCATAGTACTTAACGCCTTAGAAAGTTGACCTTAGAACAGTTGGAGAAAATTTTAAAAAATAAACTCAGTACATGGGGGTATTACTGGGTGGCAGATAAGTAATTAATTTACAATTGTTCTTTAAATTGCACATATACATAATGTACTGTCTTGTTTGTGTATTATTTCTAAACGGTTAAAAATAGTAAATGTATCCCACACATGGCTCTCCAGAAGTGACCAGTGATAATTTTAGATTTTTTGTGCGTCAGGTTATTACATCATTCTTTTGTTCTCCAAGGACAGCTTTTATTGTTCTTTTGGAAAAAGGCTGATAAAGTCTTTGTTTTACATGGGTCTGTAAATTAACTTGGCTACAAAGCTGTAGAAGTCTCATCCATTATTGCTGTTTTGATTTAGAAAACATTTCTGTTTCTGGTTTTTTATTATTTTGTGGATTGTCTGAATCCATTGGATCTTTTCTTTTCTTTCTTTCTTCTTTTTCTTTTCCTTAGAGTCAGTGTCTAAGTCTGTTACCCAGGCTTAAGTGCAGTAGCACTATCATGGCTTATTGCAGCCCTGACCTTCTGGGCTCAGGCAATCCTTCTGCCTCAGTCTCCTGAGTAGTTGGGACCACAGGTGTGTGCTACCATGCCCAGCTAATTTTTTAAAATTTTTTTGTAGAGATGATGTCTTGCTATGTTGCCCAGCTGGTCTCAAACTCCTGGGCTCAAGCAATACTCCTGCCTCGGCCTCCCAAAGTGCTCGGATTGTAGGCATGAGTCATGGTGCCTGGCCTATATTTTCTTTTTCTTTTTTTTTTTAAGTTGGAGTCTTACTTTTGTCACTCAGACTGGAGTGCAGTGGCATGCTCACTGCCACTGCAGCCTTGACCTACTGGCTTAGGCGATCCTTCAGCCTCAGCCTTCCAAGTAGCTGTAACTACAACGCACACCTGGCTAGATTTTTTGTGATTTATTGTAGAGACGAGGTCTCACCAAGTTGCCCAGGCTGGTCTTGTACCTCTGGGCTCAGGCAGTACTCTCACCTCAGCCTCCCAAAGTGCTGGGATTACAGGCTGAGCCACTGCGCCCGGCCTATATTTTCTTAAAAGTTTTTTTTTTTTTTTTTTTCCCAATTTACTGGAAATTTGAGTTCAGTTTGAATGACTTTGATTCATCCTAGAGGTGCCCTGGTTTTTACTCAGACAGTCTCCATTCCCAGGAAATTGCCTTAAGCCTCCAACCAAGTTTGAATGTGACCCTGAAAGCCTTGTGCATGGCTTTGGATTTGCTGCCATGGGCTCAGCTCCTTGCACATGCAGGATGCTTGTCTTACATTTGCCTTCAGTAGGCCAAGTGGTTTGTCTGACATCGAGTCCCTGTGAGAATGCGTTGTCTGTGGCACAGCCGCTACTCTGTGTGGAACAAAACAGCCATTGATGAACATTTCATAACACCACCTGTGTTTGGAGGACTGGGGGGGAGGGGGAGGAGGGGTTAAAGGTGTGCTGATCTCATTAGCTGACTCTTATGGCAGAAGGTGTGATAACCCTGCCCCCTTTAATCAACCAGACTGTTAAAACTCAAGGGAGGTAATGTCATTATTCACCCAGGGGAGAAAGTTGTTTTTTTTTTTTTTTTTGAGCCAGGCTGGAGTACGATGGCATACTCACAGCTCACCATAGCCTCAACTTCCTGGGCTTAGACGATCTTTCCTCCTCAGCTCCCAAGTAGCTGGGAGTATAGGCACGCCCCACCATACCTGGCTAATTTTTTTGATTATTTGTAGAGACAGGATCTCACTATGTTGTTTAGGCTAGTCTCGAACTCCAGGGCTCAAGCAATCCTCCTTCCTTGGCCTCCCAAAGTGCTGGGATTACAGGCGTGAACCACTGTGCCCAGCCAAGAATTTTTGAATCCCCTATTCTGTGCTGGGCACTAATTTAGGCACTGGATTATAGTACTGAATACACCACAGTTCCTGTTTTCCTGGAGCTTGTAGTCAAGTAGGGGACATATTGCGAAGTAAACCCAAGAGTCTACTGCATGAAGATACCAGGCCATGGAAAAAGGATGCAGGGTAAACTGAGGAACACTAGGATCATCATCGCTGTAGTCTGTGAAGTCTGGGTGTTGTTCTGGGCACACCTCCCCTGAACCTGTGAGGTGGCATACCAGCGATTGGATAGTTGTGTAGTTAGCTCAAAGTTACAGTGACAAGAAGTGGTGGACCTAGGATTTGAACCCAGAACTGTGGGTTCTTTCCATTCACCTATGGAGTGCCTGCATTTTCTTTCTTTCTTTCTTTCTTTCTTTTTTTTTTTAATAAGGCAGAGTCTCTTGCACACTTACAACCACTGCAGCCTTGTTCTACTGGGCTCAGGTGATCCTTCCACCTCAGTCTTCCAAGTAGCTGCAACTACAGGTGCAAGCCACCACGCCCGGCTAATTTATTGTAGAGATGAGAGTTCTCGCCAAGTTACCAGGCTGGTCTCGAACCCCTGGGCTCAGTACCTACATTTTTAGTCTCTTTCTAGCTTGAAAGGGGATAATGCCAAGGTTTGTGTATCTCAAGGAGGAGGTGGAGGCATTCCTTAACTACAAATAAGTACTAGTCCCTGTTTACTGACACCTCTCCTGTGCCAGCGCAGGGCTGAGCTTCATAGTGAGAGGACAGTGGCTTGCCTAGGGTCTCCGAATAGTTGCTTACGGAGACTTAAAAATTCAGTGGTTTGTTGAATGGACCCCTGGACTTAAGAGTACGTGTGATTACTACTGATTATCACAGCAGCTCCTGATGCTTCATCTGACTTAGGCTAATATATGATTTACAGATTCACTGCGGGACCCCAGTTCACAGTTGCGGGCCTGTCCCTCCGGCACTGCCGCCTGCCTGGTGAGAGGAGACCAGGTGTTCGACGTCGGCCAGCCCAAGGAAGGCCTGAAGCTAGTGCGCAAGGACAGGTCAGTCTGGGGCTTGGCTGCTGCTGGCGTTCTTACTCCTGATTCTCAGGGAGCTGAGAGAATACCCTTTTCCAACAGGGCTTGGGATAGTCCCAAACAAAATCGCTACTTCACATTAACCTGTAATGTCCCTGGTCACTGCTGTCAGTCACATAGGCGGGTTTGCTTGTTATGGTCCGAGTAACGCTCAGCTGCTCTCCCTTGATTACAATAAATCAAAGGGGCAGGGAACTGGTAGAAAGAGTTTTATTTCTAAATTTGATTCCAGGGGGCAGAGCGGGCTTTTGGCCTTTTTAAAATGTTTTTCCTCCCCCTTCAAGTTTTACAGTCAGTTTTATGAGTTCAGGTAGTTGGTACTGATGCATTGACTACGTGACCAGCAGAGCATTGTCTAGAACCTAAGTTACAGCCGCATTTTGTCAGTAATGACATTTATGGTCCACATTTCCTGGCGCCAGTTACCAGAGGTATCTCATAGCTTTTTATCAGCAACACCCGGCAGAAGCGTCATCAAGTTTGCTCTAAGAGTAAAGGGAGTTAACAGGGCCTAAGACATCATACATTGTTACATGTTGTTAGACACAAAAGTTATATAAATCACAAGACTTAACCATTACATTGATACAAAAGTTATCCAAACCTGGGACTATTAAGAAAAGGGAGTAAATGGGGATTTACATCTCTCAGTGAATTGGGCACAGTCTGCAGGGAAGTTAAGTGTTCTTTGAAGTTACTTACTGGGAGTGCATAGGAGATAAGGGTCAGTGCTTCTTTTATTAACTCTCAGGAATGTGGGTACGTGCAAGAGCTCTCAAATACTTGCCGTGCCCTCCTCTGGGGGTTGTGGCAACATGGGCAGACAATAGTGGGTCTCTGTGTCATGCTTGTTGTAAAACTATATATCACGATCCCATCCATAGTACATACATGTATTTGCCTCATGAAGTGAGCATTCTGTAGCTTCCGTGAAGTTGCTTTCTTTTCTGTAGTTTTCTGTTCTTCAGAGGGCAAATGACAGGAGGGGTAGTCGGCTGGTGACCCTCACTGGAACATGGTGGGCACCCTGGCTCCCAGCAGGGGTTGGTATGTGCTGTTTACACAGACGTTTCTGCTGCCTTTGAGCCTTGACCTGGCAGCAGTGTATTTCTCTAGTGTGTGACACATGGCTAGGTCCTGAACTGAGATCAAGGATTCTGATTTTCTTTCCATTTGAGGGGCCTTTAGTAGACACATTGTCGTGGCTTGCTCTAGTCTGGAACTAGTGACATGTCAGGGTGGTTGTAGTAGTGGTGTACAAAATCTGCATAATTATGGATTGCACCTCTGTTCATAGAAAACACTAGATCATAACCTCGAAAAATGTTTGGAATTTTCTCTGTGTGTGTGCCTGCATTAGTTTTCTCTGGCTGCCATTATTAAAAATATGACAGACTGGGTTGCTTAAACCACAGAACTTGATTTCTTCACAGTTTGGAGGCCAGAAGTCTGAGACCACAGTGTCGGCAGGGTGGGTTTCTTCGGAGACCTCTGTTCCTGGCTCTCCGTGTGTCTTCACACAGCTTTCCCTCTGTGCAGGTCTGCGTCCTGATCTCCGTTTCTAATAAGGAAACCAGTCACACTGGATTAGGGCCCAGTCATATTCACTGACGTACCTCTGTAAAATCCTTTTCTCCAAATGCGGTCACATGTTGAGGCCTGGCTTCAGGCTTCAGCACAGGAATTGGGAGATGAAACAGTTCAGCCCGTAGTAGCATCTCCAAGTAACAAATGGGTACTTCTTAATGCAGGAGCAAATGAGTGAGGATGTAGTGAGATGTAGTACATTGAGCAAGAGCTCCAGCTTGTCTTGGGAGAAAAGGCAGGTCATCTATTTTCAGCTGTTCCTTCCAGGCAACTGGGAACAGTAGATATGTTTCATGAGCCCTGGCGGAGGGAGCTGGCATGTCAACTGGTGGTCTGGGCGATGGAAGAGAACCCCAGTTCCGAGATTTCTGGGCTGATGCTCTGGGGTATCTTCAGATTAAAAAAAAAAAAAATCTTTGGCTTGTACTTATAAGTTGTTTATAGAGGAAATGATCCCGTAGCCTTGTGGGCAAAAGTGGACTGGACCTGCTTGTCTGTGTTTGTTTTGTTAGCTCATTTACAACATTTCTGTTTGTTTGTTTTACTCAAACAGCTTTTCTTAGTATATCAGATTTAGATGGTTGTTACTTTATTTTTTAACAAAATAATACCCAGCTGAAATTTACTTTTATTTTTATCTATCTGTCTGTCTTTCAGTCTATCTTTCTATCTATCTATTTATGTATTTTTGAGTTGGAGTCTCAGTCTGTCCCTCAGGCTGGAGTGCCCTGGCATGACCACGGCTCACCAAAGCCTTGACTTTCTGGGCCTAGGCAATCGTCCCACCTCAGCCTCCTGAGTAGCTGGGACTACAGGCATGCCCCACCATGCTTGGCGGATTTTTGAAATTTTTTGATACTATGGGGTCTCACTATGTTGTCCAGGGTATTCTCAAACTCCTGGACTCAAGTGATCCTCCTACCTTGGACTCCCAAAGTGTATGAGCTGTCGCACCCGGCCTGAAATTTACTTTTAAGTTGTTCTTTTTTTCAAAGGGAAATTAAATAAAGTTATTTTATACTCTAGCTTCTTCTACCTTTTAATAGTCTTCAGTTGTCCTTTCCCCCCAAATGAATGAGCTGAATGCTTAGCAACATATTAATTTGAATGTCATTTATATTTTTGTAATATACTTTTTCTCAATGTGGATCACACAGGCTTGTCCTGAGTTACGTGAAGGAAGAGGCAGAAAAGCCAGATTTCTGTGATGGTCACAGTCCAGCAGTGACTGTTACATTTGTTTGCCCGTCAGAGCGGAGAGAGGTAAGTGACTTGACTCTGGCTGACCAGAGAGCAGTGCACATTAGCCTAGGTTGCCTCTCTGAATGCACGTCTGGGTTTGGGGCCAAGCGGACCAGTGTGTGGGAAGTGGGGAGTTATCCAAAGAGAATGGTGGACTCTCAGGAGGAGATGAGCTTCCTGGGATGGATTCTGCACTGGTGTGAGACTCACTGGGGGAGAGTGTTTGCTTTTTGCTGTTGGCTTTTACACACCAACCCAGAGGGTCTTGACCTATGTCAAGGTGGGCTGGTGCTCTAGTCTGCGTGAGATGATTTTAAGTGGTTCATGGACAGGTTTTTAAATTTTATATTTAGGGTGATTTTAGCTAAGAGTTGAAAAACCATAAGCATGTGAAGCCTGTGATTTCTTATGGGGAGTTTCCCTCCCTCCCTTCCTCCCTTCCCTCCCTCCCTCCTCCTTCTCCCTCTCCTTCTCCCCCCCTTCCCCCACCTCCTCGTTTCCCATTCTCCCCTGCCTGCCTTCCCCCCTCACTCACACTCACAGGCAGATTTATTGCTCTGTCCTCTGGCTGCTTATCAGATCTCCAGCACAGTCGTAAATTCCTGGAGGGGAGCTGTTGGATCTCACTAGTCCTTGAGTCCCCATTGCCCAGCGGCCATATGTCAGTTTGCTGTTTAAGTGTTTTAACAGGGGCCAGGTGCTGGTGGGAAGGAGGCATCCCCCAGGGAGGAAAGGGGTGGGGCTTTCCTTTAGTTTATGTCTGCCTTTTAGTAATGGAATGAAGAGGGGCTGGACTGTTTTGCCAGAGAAATGTACTCCCTTCCCCCCAAGGATATGTGGCATTTGCTCTGATTTCAGACTGGCTTCTGGCCCAGTGTGCGTGGGATACGCAGCCAGAAGTGCAGTCCGGGCCCAGCTTTCCATGTTCCATCCTCCTCTGTCCACGTGTGCAGTCAGCTTAACCACGACCTGACTGGCCCATGCTTGTTCTGAAAATGAATGTTGAGGAATATTTACTTATACTTTCCATCTGCACCTACAGATGTGAATTGAAATCTTTTAGGCCTGTGAGATATTCTAGGCTGGTAGATTGTGCTGATTTCAGTGTTTTCCTTTTTTGTTCTATATTTGGTAAGAATCATTTTATGCTATGATAATTAAGAGAACTGGGAGTTTCCCTCCTTTTTCCTCCAAGGGATAAGGGAGATTTTTTTTTTTTTTGGTGTTAGAAGAGGAGGCTGATTTGTTATTAGTGGGGCTAGAGGTTCCTTTTCTTTCTTTTTTTTTTTGAGTCAGAGTCTCACTCTGTTGCCCAGGCTGGAGTGCAGTGGCACACTCATGGCCACTGAAGCCTTGACCTGCTGGGCTCAGGCGATCCTTCTGCTTCAACCTTCCAAGTAGCCGGAACTACAGACGCATGCCATCATACTCGGCTAATATTCTTGATTTATTGTAGAGACAAGGTCTCGCCATGTTGCCCAGGCTGGTCTCGAACCCATGGGCAATCCTCTTGCCTCTGCCTCCCAAAGTGCTGGGATTACAGGCATGAGCCACTGCACCCTGCTAAGGTTCCTTTTCAAGCTTAACTGTTTGCTGGGCAGAACTTAAGTGATGTGCTTGGATGCTATAATACTTGGGAGGTTTATTTAAGCACTTACATTGGCTCACTGAATGCTTTTAGGAGTGGATATTTATTAAACATTCGCCTTGGCATATAAATCTTCTTGAAAAAAGTTTTATTGAATTTACATACTGTAAATTCACCTGTTTTTTAAGTACAATTCCATGGTTGGTAGTATCTTTACAGAATTGTGTGACCATCATCACAATCTATTTTTAGAACATTTCCATCACCCCAAAGAGAAATCTCATGTCCATTAGCTGTCTTTTCCTACTCCCTCCTCCAGCTCTGGCAACTATGAGTCTTCTTTCTGTCTCTATAGATTTGCCTTTTCTGGACACTTTATATAAATAGAGTCATACAATATGTAGCTTTTTGTGTCTGGCTTCTCTCACATAGCACTCAGTTCTGTTTGTCAGACTGTGCTGGGCCAAGTGGCTAGAAGCATCGACTTTGAGTTAGTCAGAAGAGGGTTGGGCTTGCAACTCTGCGACTTACAAAATGTGTGTGATCCATGTGTAAAGCTGCCACTTAGTACTGTGCCTGGCATGTAACAGGTGCTCAGTCAATGTTTATGGTAATGGAGGGTGCCTAGAAGCAGCACAACTATTCCTGGTACCAAGACCTGCAAGACACTTCTCCCAAGGACACTTAAGAAACATGGCAGTGGCACTCCAGGGAGCAGTGACCTCACTAGCACCCTTCACACCAAAGATGAGTGCTCCAGCTCCCGCTCTGTAAAGGCAGCTCTCTGGCAGCAAAATGACAGAATCCGGGTTTTGACAGAGTGATGTCCTGGCTCCATCTGAGAGCAGATTTGGGTACAGATGAGGTGTGGTGCCCAGGACCCTGGTGGGGTAATGGCAGTCTTCCCGGATGTGTATGTGTGTGGCGGTGTTCACTCAGCATTGGAGCTTCACCAGCCCTGGGTAAGCGCCTCTTGTGGAAAGCAGTGAATGCACCATCCACCCCTCACAGCCGTTGCCAAGGTCATAATGATTGTCAGGTGCCAGAGTCCAGGGTGTGTTTGCTGGCCTAAGCTCAAGTGTCACTCTGCAGGTGGCTGGAAAAGAAACAGAGTTGTTATAAGTAAATGGAGGTCGTCAAATGGAAAAAAAAAGGAAATATATTTTTAAAAAGTAAAAGTAAATGGGGTTGTTATAAGTCAGATAATCTTAATGTATTAGGGGTGGTTATAATTCAAAACAGAGGTAAGCAAAATGTAAAAACTCAATAATCATTCCTTTAAAATCTCAGACTCATGGAAAATCTGCATTTAAGCTTCATTAACAGATTTTTATTTTGCTTCTTTCAAATTGTTCCTGTAGGGCACCATTCCCAAACTCACTGCTAAATCCAATTGCCGCTATGAAGTTGAGTGGGTTACCGAGTATGCCTGCCACAGAGATTATCTGGAAAGCAAAAACTGTTCTCTGAGCAATGAGCAGCAGGACATCGCCATAGACCTTCAACCTCTAACCAAGAGCAAAGGTGAGTGGTCACCTTCTGCTCTGCCTGGGCATCCTGGTGCTGCTGGGGAAGAAAGGGACTGGGTGGGGGGACAAGGCAGGTGGGACCGGATCCGTTGGAGCCACTGGAGTGGAGGAGCCCAGGTCTGGGCTGGTGTGGCAGAAGGGTAGGGTTGACCCAAGCGGTGCTGTGTTGTTCTCACTCTGCTCCTGTTTATTTCCTTTCTTTTAGGTTTCTACTATATGGTAGATGGAAAAGAATATACATTTTATTTGAATGTCTGTGGGGAAACTGAAATACCGATCTGTGCTAAGAAAGAAGCTACAGTTTGCCAAGTGAAGAAGAGCGATTCCACACAGGTCAAAGCAGCAGGAAGATACCAGAATCAAACCCTCCGGTGTGTGAACGGTGTCTGTGTAGTTTTCAAGTGCACTGTGTGTATTCAGGTGAAATGTAACTCGCTCCCCTCCTCTCCTTCCTCCCTCTGCTTTCCATACGGCACAGGAAACTTGGTGAAGCCAGCATCCTTCCCCGTTTGACTTGGGCA
The DNA here is from genome assembly GCA_963574415.1 of Tarsius wallacei. Classification (NCBI taxonomy): domain Eukaryota; kingdom Metazoa; phylum Chordata; class Mammalia; order Primates; family Tarsiidae; genus Tarsius; species Tarsius wallacei. Next base: position 57,082 of record CAUYQG010115742.1, on the reverse strand, counting down.
AGGTGCCATCTGTCACTAAGCAGGCGGCTGTGTTTCCAGGCTTTATAGTGAGAGTGCTCCCGGTGGAACTGCTCATTTTATAAAGCTGTTGTTTGTGAGGAGCCTACTGTAGGAAACTTATTTAGTGAGTTTACAGTTACATGACTTTTGTTTTTTAAAATTTATGTTTTTGAGGAGTTTTGTCTTTTCTCTGACAATTTGAGAATCTGAAGTGCCACTGGCATTGTATAAAAGTTTTAAATAGGCCAGACTCAGTGGCTCAGCCTGTAATCCCAGTACTTTAGGAGGCCAGTGAGAGTGGATTACCTGAGCCCGCTTGGGTCCAAGACCAGCCCAAGCAACTTGGCGAGACCTCGTCTCTATAATAAATCAAAAATTAGCCGGGCATGGTAGTAGGTGCTTGTAGTTCTGGCCACTTGGAAGGCTGAGTCTGAAGAATTGCTGGAGCCCAGCAGGTTGACGCTGGGGTAATTGTGAGCGTGCCACTACACTCCGGCCTGGGTGATGGAGTGAGACTCCAACTCAAAAAAAAAAAAAAAGTTTTAAACAACGAAAAAAATACATCCGGCACATTTCTTGTGACCTTAGCTTGGTAGTTAACTTTTACAAAAGCAGTATGAACATGAAGTTAGGGGCAACAATGATTAAAAAATCAGGGAGAGAAAAATGCAAAAACCCAACAACCTGGCCTCAAGCTTTTCAGAAGTGTGGAGTGTCTGCATTTAAAAATGTCTATTTTGCTTCTTTCAAATTGTCCAGAATCAATATTGTCCAGTACTGTCTCCCCTAGGTAAGATTGTGCTTAGGATGGCTGCTAGAAAGGTTGTCTAATTCTTGGGTATTGTCTGTTTTATACAAAATCCAAGAGTGAGAGCGAGAGAGTCTTGGTGCTCACAGCAAAACCTCCAGCACTTTATTCCAACCAGTTATTACTTTGAAGCAAGAGGATGACAGGCCTGTCCATTTGTAACTCATTTCCGTGAGACATTTTTTCCCCAGCTGGCTAGGAAGCCTGCTGTTTTATGTCAGTGGTGATTTGTGGATGGCATGCTAAGGGCTTCATGTAGACATTTTAAAAAGTTCAAGCTTCGTTCTTGGTTCCACACAACACATTTGTCTGTGTATTCACAAAACTCTAGGTACTCGGATGGAGACCTCACCCTGATCTATTCCGGGGGCGACGAGTGTAGCTCCGGCTTCCAGCGTATGAGCGTCATCAACTTCGAGTGCAACAAGACCGCTGGTGAGAGTGCGCTGGAGCACAAGCTCTGCTCTCTGTGTTGGTGGGCGTGTGTGCGTGCGCGGAGTGTTCTTGGAAGTGCATGTGGAACAGAGGAGTCAGATGTCTTCGTTTGGACTGGCCACCTTTAGTCCCCAGATGAGGTTTTTCTGGTGGAGTAACACCCTCCCCACCCCCGCTCCCCCAAGGACACACACATCCTGTTTGCATTTTCCTCTGCTCTCTGTTTGTTTTGGGAACATGCCCAGCACTGAGCTTGCTGGGAGTTTCTGTCTTGCATTTTTGCAAGGACAGATCTAGCAGAGGTGGTTTGGCACACCAGCTTCAATGGAGAGGCCTCTTCTTTTGTGTAATGACTAGCAAGATGACTGACCCTTTTTGCAGAGTGGTGGCCCTGTGGTAGAGTACAAATCTGGGGATTGCAGGATGACACTGGGCATGGTTAAGCTGAGGGCGTGACTTTTTCTGAGTGATTAGGAGAGGCGTCCTTGAGTCACCAAGGCACTGGCATTTCAAAAAAGTTTGCCACTGTCTGGGTCTTGAAGATTGTAGACAAAGTTGTGTCCGCAGAGAGGTGAGGGGATTCCATCATCATCAGAAACCTGTCCCATCCTTGACCCCCAGGCTGTGACCCCAGGCGCCTGCAGGCCACCCCCCCCCATCTCTGCTCAGAGCTCTCCTTCTGGGGCCAGGTCTGATTTCCAGCCCATTTCTGCACAGCTGGCCCAGGCGCCATATGGCTGCCCCACCCCTGAGGGTCTTTCTGGCCCTTCTTTCTGTTTGTTTTGTGTGTTTCTATGGTAGCGCTCCGGATGGTTTGGTCCTGGGACAGGTTCCTGCATGATTCATTGTAGTCTCTGGGAGGGGCAGCTGCATATGATGTGAACTGGGCTCCTGAGACCCCCAAAGCTCATGTCTCTGGTGGGGGAGATGGCTGGGTGCCTGTGTGACTGCAGCAATGGGCTCTAGTGAACTTTCTCACAAGCAAGCAAAGAATGAGCCCAGGGAAGCCGCCAGGAAGGCGCTTGATGAAGAGGCCCTGTGACCGCTGTCGTGGAGCCTGCCCTAGGGTCCCGCTGGCATCCCTGTTCTGCCTGCACATGGACACCACTCTTCCTCAGGAATGTGATTGCTGGCCTTTTCTGTCACTTTCATGTACACACATTATTTGCTTAGAGGGTGCTGTGTGAGGCCTGAGGGTGCTGTGATGACAGACGGCTCTCGAGGCCTTCACAGACCAGAAGTGGAGAGACCTAAGGAGCGTGACGGTTGAAGTCTGTGGCAATGTGTGTCAGAATAGAGATACTGCATGGGCTTGTCACCCGGTCCTTTACCAGGAGAGAGGTGTGAGACCAGCCTGGGCTGGGTCTGGGCTGGCCCCAGGAATCTGGCAGTCAAGAGAGAAGGAGGTGCTGCGCGAGTCATCGGATGAGAGCACCCTGGGCATGTGACGGGTAGTGACCATGGGGTGGGGACTCAAAGGCGCCAACTGGAGTACCTGTGAGTAGGTCAGAGGCTGCATATCGACAGTGCGGCTGAAGATGACCTGAGAAGAGTGAGGGGTGCCTCATGTCCTGCACAGGAGCTGGGCTTGATCTGGAAATCAGTGTGAAGTCCCAAGGATTTTCAGCAGGGGTGTGGTGTGTGTCTGATTGGTGAGTGATAAAAAATCAGTGTGGTCTCTGTCTTGTTCAAACGCTCCCTGCCCCCCTCAGGTTCTCCATCATCCTCCCGTTGTCCTCACCTAGTCTCAGCCTGCTTTGAGGAGACTGTCTCTGAGCTCTGAACAAAACACCTCCTGCTCTGTCCCCAGCCCCTGGGAAATGTAGCCTGCTTCTGGCTCTATGTGCCCAGTCCCTCACGTGCCCAAGCCTGATTCTGGCTGCTGTGTTGCCCAGTGGGCTCCCCGGGGCTTCCTGCTAGCTTGGGCCACTCCACTGTGGTCTGAGTCTCCCTCTGACCTTGTCATGACCTCCTGTGTGGCCTGTTCCATTCAGGACTTTGTATTAATGACTTGGCAGAGCTCTTTGAGAGTGTGCTGGTCTCATTTGGGGATGCTGGGAAGATGGAATGATGATCCAGAAAGATCCAAAGGCACGAGGAGGATGTGGGAAGGGTGTGTAGTCTTGGACTCACAGGAAGAGGCATGGACATCGGAGACTTGTGCCTTGAAAGCTGAAGCCCCAATAAGCCAAGGCTTTACAAAAATGCTGGAGGCCTTTTCTTTTTTCTCCTTTTTCCCCTTTTTATTTTATTTTATATTATTATTATTATTTTTTGAGTTGGAGTCTCACTTTGTTACCTAGGCTGGCGTGCAGTGTCATACTCATGGCCGCTGCAACCTCGACCTGCTGGGCTCAGGTGATCCTTCTGCCTCAGCCTTCCAAATAGCTGGAACATGGGCGTGTACCACCAAGCCCAGCAAATTTTTTTGATTTATTGTAGAGACACAGTCTCACCATGTTGCCCAGGCTGGTTTCAAACTCCTGAGCTTAGGCAGTCCTTTCTCTTTGGCCTCCCAAAATGCTGGGATTATAGGCATGAGCCACTGTGCCTGGCCTATTATAAAAATTTGTAAACATACAAGTAGAGCACAGTGAAAATTCACATGCCTGCTTCACTAATATCTATTCATGTTTTGCCAGATTTGTTTCCTATGAACTATATCTCCTTGGTGGATCACATCGCCCTATCCTGATGCCAAGAAAAGAACATTCTTTTATATACAGTAAATAGTATTATTGTAGTTCGCAAGATTAACAATGATACCCTAATGTTTACAGGTCTGTTTTCATGATGATTGTAACACGGAGCCCGCAAAGAGATGTTGGTTGTTGTGGAAAGGTTTGAGCTTGTTCCCGGGGAGGAGTGGGATTATAAAATATTTGCGATTCCTTCCCACTCTGAGATTCAGTACTGCAAGCTTTGGAGCAAACTATGTCCTATAAATTTTTTTCACTATTGTTCTGTTTGACTTTAAATTTAGAGTTTTTGGAGAAAATCCTCTGGTGGATTCTGTATTTATGGGATAGGTGTAATAATGTATTTTTGAATGTGAATGGTATTAATTGGCTATGTAATACAAGGAATGTATTTTATAGTTTAAGTTGATTCTCCAGGAATTATTTATATATTATTTATATATATGAATCTAAGGTTCATGCTTTATGCTTTTTCAAAACACATTTATTCTTTTGGCCATTTTATATATGTATGTGTGTGTGTGTGAGTGTATTTTTTTAGCCATTTATATATATATATAGTTTAACCATTTCTTTCAGTGATTTCTAGTTTTCTGGCTGTAAAGTGATATCTTATTATTGGTGATCCCTTAAAATAAGGACATTAGGTAATTTTTTGGGAAGAGTAAAATTAGAATAGGCTAAGAAAAAACCCACAGATTTAACTGACTCAGTACCTTAAAGGTTTATTTTCTTTAGTTCGGTGTGAGTCCTTGGAAATGGGGCTGCAAGTGGGAGCTCTGCTCCATGTGGCCATTCAGTTACCCACACTCTTTCCATTCTGTGTTGCTGCAATTTGTAGATGTGGCCTCCGAGACTCTTCAAAATGAGAACAGCATTTTTTCTTTTTAAAAAATATACCAAGGACTAAGTCAACTTGGCTCAGCCTGAAGGGCAGAGGAGGCTGGGAAATGGAGTTTAGCTATGTGCGTAGAGGGAAATTTAAACCAGCTTGGTAATAGGTAGCATTGTCTTTGCCACCAAGAAATAGAGGAATGGCTGCTGCTACCAGTTCCTCGGGCAGAGAGCCCCTTGGTTCTCTTGGAAAACTCCCCCTCCTCTGTAGCTGGAATGCAGAGACCGTGAGACTGCATGAAGTGGTGTGCTGCAGAATAAACTGGAGCCTGGGAGTCAGGCTGGCGCCTTGGGGACCGTGTGAGCGAGGGAGAGATAGTGCAGAACTAATGCTAATGTTGTTGACGGGTGGACAGAAACCATAGGCCCTGGAACAGTGATCTCTGAAGTCAAAGCCCAGTGTTTTTAAAAACAAACCAAAGTTGGTAGAGGGGAACAGAGCTTACTATTCTGCTGAAATTCTTTGAGGAATTAAATACGAATACGTGTGAGATACATAGCAGTGGTTATTTAAAACGGACTCTGCCTGCAGGTCATTAGTAAGTCTCAGATGCAAAACCAGCTCAAATGTAGAGATGAGTGCTAGGACCATTCATATTAGTGTTTAATTGTTTGTAAACTTATCTGCTAAAAGAAAAACATGGTGAGTGTTCACGTTTGCAGAAACACAAATCTTTTCCAAATAGTGACACGCATATCCAGTCGGATTAAACTACGTAAACCATGGTGGTGGGTTGAAACGAGACAATGGAGTATCCTTGCTCCTGAGTTAGTGTACTGTGTGGTGCCAGGGTCCCAGCTAGGGGTGGTGGACTCTAGGTTACCATCTGTACCCAGGAGGGGAAGGTAGAAGCCACTCTTAAACAGAATGATGGCTTGAAGTACTTACTCAAACCCAAACCAAACCAGTTTACCAACCAGACAAAAAACACAAGGGAAGAAAAAAACAAAGAAAAAAATGGAAAAACCCTGCAGTGGCATGGGAAGTCTTGCCTTTTGGTTCTGGTTGTGGCTGAGGCCTACCGTCTGGGTTTGAGTCTCAGCTCCTCTCCTTTGGGTTATGAAACTATAGGCAAATTATTCAGCCACCCTGAATTGACCAAATGGGACTAAAGCTGTACCTTTGCCATAGGGTTTTAGGATCGAGTATGTTAATACAGTCATGTATTGTTTAACGATGGAGATTGTTCTGAGAAATATGTCATCATTAGGTGAATTTTGTCATCGTGAACATTATAGCGTGCACTTGTGCTAATCTAGATTACACAGCCTCCTACACACCTAGGCTATATGGGACAACCTGTTGCTCCCAGGGTACACAACTGAACAGCATATGACTGTACTGAACACGGTTGGCAGTGTTAACATAATGGTAAGTATTTGTGTGTCTAAACATAGAAAAGGTACAGAAAAATGTGGTATGATAATCTTACAGGATTACTGTCATATATGCAGTCCGTTGATGGTTTGTGACCATGTGTATGGAACACTTCAAACGGAGCCTGTTTTTCTGCAGCTAACCCTTTGGAGCTGAGAGACTTAGCTCAGTGCCTGGCTCAGATTGTGCTCCTACAGGCTAGCTGCTGTGACTGGTATGATAATTATAATGATTATCATATTAAAGATTTAGTAGAAATTAAAATGGAAGCATCATTTGCCCTTGAAACATTACACAACTCAGGCCACCAAACCTCAGGGAGGCAAGTCATATGGGAGGTCAAGGCAGGGATGATTAAGCTATCAAGGGATGGAAAAAGGAGCTTTGTGCCTGCAGCCCTGGAAAGGCATGGGGATAGGATTTCCAGCAAGGGGAAAGTCAGTGAAGTCTGTAGGACCCCAGGCTCTGTAGGGTGGGGAAGCAGCCCAGGAGGAGCTGGTTTTCAGGCTAGTGCTGGCCTGTTCTGGCCAATGGATGGGATGTCTGTAAAACTCACTCTGGGTGGAGGGGGAGGAAGAGACTTGATTAGAGGAGGGTCTCAGAGACAGATGCACTACTGCCTGTCCCACTTGGAGGTGTGCCACTAAGCATGGCAGGGTTGGCACAGGATTTTGGCATGCTTTCGTTGGGAGCGACTGTAGACATCCTCTGCTCTTTTGCTTTTGGGCTGAGTTCCAGGGAACTCCTAGAACTCTGGTCTCCACCTTACTTTCTGTGAATCCCTGGTCTCACTCAGAGATGTCTGTGAGCCTCTTGGGGGCTGACCACAGCCCAGGAACAACAAAGTCTTGCTCGCTGCCCTCCCATTCCTCATGTGTATGCTTCTTATCAGTGACTGCGCATACACAACTTTCTGTCAATCTCTCAAGATGAAAAGGGATGTCAGCCTGCCATGGAGGACTTAGGGTTAAGCATCTAAAACCTAAAGAAGCCTCTCTGATCTCTGACCCCCAGGGGCTCTAAAAATCTGGACTTGAGTTTTTTAAATAGATGAGTGGCATCAGTGCTGTGACTGTTGGACCCTGCTCCTCAGCTTTCCTTGGTTTGAGTCATGTGATAGAGTTTTATTTTCTTCTCCCAAATTGTACAGGTAATGATGGGAAAGGAGCGCCTATGTTCACTGGGGAGGTTGACTGCACCTACTTCTTCACATGGGACACGAAATACGCCTGTGTCAAAGAGAAGGAAGACCTCCTCTGTGGTGCCACTGACGGGAAGAAGCGCTACGACCTGTCGGCGCTGGCCCGCCACGCAGGTAACGCCCACCTTGCCATTTGGCTACCAGTCCGTGTGTGCATGGCATATTTTCCCATGAATACTTTTGGAAATGATGTTACTATTTTCTTTGTCAACTAATTGGGTCACAGCCCTTTTCTTACAGTTTGATGTAGCCATACGAGTTATTAGGAGCGTTGGATTGGAGGTGAAATACTTGAATTTGAGACCAGCGTTACCATTTCCTAGTTGGGTTACCTTGGGCTCTTTTTACTGTAGTTTGATACAAACTGTTCTTACTGTAGTTTGATACAAAGTGTCAGGCCTTGTGCCCTCTGTTTAGAAGTTGTTTATTTTTTAAATATCAACTCTTTCGTTTTTTTGAGTCAGAGTCTCACTGTGTCACCCAGACTGGAGTGCAGTGGCATGCTCACAGCCACTGCAGCCTCAACCTGCTGGGCTTAGGCGATCCTTCCACCTCAGCCTTCCAAGTAGCTGGAACTATAGGCATGCACCACCATGCCCGGCTAATTTTTGATTTATTGTAGAGATGAGGTCTTGTCAAGTTGCCCAGGCTGGTCTCGAACCTGTGGGTTCAGGCAGTCCTCTTACCTCAGCCTCCCAAAGTGCTGGGATTATAGGCATGAGCCACAATGCCCAACCAAATTTCGACTCTTAAAACAGCCTTCCTGTAGGCAGTGTTCCTATAGAACACAGGAGCTCTCAGGCTCAGAGGGTGGAGCAGGGACCCAGCTCATGACTTTGACCTTGGTGTTTTCACTCTTTTATCTCACTGCCTCTTTCCTATCTGGGGATTCACACTCCCCACCCCCTTGGATTCTTCTTGAGGGTTGGAGGCGAGTGGATACTCAGTGCTGCCTCAATGCATGGCAGGCTTGTCATCGTGGCCTGGCGCATTGTGAAGGCCTGCCAAGCAGGCTGGGCATTTGTCATGCAGCAGGCACTGGGTGAGGAGTTAAGGACCCCACTCTGGCCTGGACGGCACAACCCCTGCTCTCACAGGCTTGGAATTTAGCAGGAAACAGAGAAGATGGAATAATAATAATGGGAGCTTCTAAGAGGGATAACTGATCTCGCTGGAGCATTTCTGATTCCCCCCTCTTGGCGGTCCTGGAATTAGGTGTACAGAGGTTGGAGGTTGCATTCAAGGCAGAGAGGGCCTCCCTCACGTAATCACACATGGGAGAGCCACATTACTGCACACTGTTATGGAAGTTATTCACGTCTTCTGAGTCCCATCTGGTTTGGAGGCGGAATTCCCTTGTTGTGGAGTGTTTGAGGGCTCCGCTGTCACTGCTGTGTTTGAGTGAGTTCCCTCAGCGGGACACGCTTGCTGTGTGTTAGTGGTTAACACCCCTGAGCTGCCGGGAATAGTGCAGCGGCTAAATTCTGGTCCTTGTGTGCTAATGAAGAAACTGGTTTTCTGTGAAGTAGAGAAAGATCTAATCTAAGAATCAGAGACATGGCTGAGGCTGGTGTTGCCGCATCCACATTTGCTTGAGCAAGATGTTCTCCAGGTCTGAATTTCTTAATAAACTGTGTGGTGGAATTAGATTCCTTTAGTCAGCATTTAAAAAAATTTTTTAAGTCACTGTGTATAAGACACAACCTAGGATCTGTGAAGGATGCAGAGATACATTAATTCACTCAATAGACTTCCCGACACAGCCCTGTTCTCTAGAAATCTGGAGTATTTTGTAGCAGTTGTCTTGTAGACAGGCTTAAGGAAGCCGAGAGGCGTGAGCAAAAACCCTTTCCTGCTGCTTAAAAAGTTCTGTCTCAGGACTGGACAACCTACCCCACTGCAGCCCAGATTTTCAGTGTTTAGGGCAAGTTTAGGTTTCCATGTGCAGTCATGTGTGATCACTTGATGCTGTTGGTGTCAGAATGTGCTTCTCTGAAAGTATTGTGCTACCACGGATGGGTTGTGGGGTTTTTGTCTTCTGAGCCCCAGTTCCTAGCTTGCAAAAGGAGCATTTTCAAAGGAGACCGTGTGTTCTTAACATCTTCACAGCCTTCATGCATGTTCTGTTTTTCCTTCTGGTGATTGTTTAAGGGGTGGTTTGCTTTTTGTGAGCACTCCTTTGCTTGCTGTGGTTGTCACTGTCAGCACATGCTCCCTCTCCTGAAGGGCTTCGGGCAGCATCTGTCCACTCTGACTGGCTTATGAGCCTTGTGACTGTAGCCACCAGATGCTTCTCATTTGTCTTTCGTGGCCCCAGGCATCATGTCCCGCACTTGGTCTGCAAACATGGGAGAAGCTGTAGGTTTCTTTAAGCTGAGAGGCCTCCGTGGGGGCTGATGCCAGGTGCGTTATCAACGGCATGCCATTCTGCCAGGCTCCAAGATACAGGCTGGCTTCCTGATTTAGTTTTCAGTTTCTAATTTCACACTCAGGGGCATGGGAGAATTTTGCTGCTTAATCCTCTGTCCCTCAGTTAAGCCTAATCTTCTGAAAAAGTATGGGGTAGAGTTTGTTTCTGCCACACCACTTGAGAAACCCGAGAATCCTGGGGAGTCTCCGTGCCTTCATTCTGCCTGGTTCCAGAAACGTGAGCGCTGAGAGTTGGATGACCAAATGCTTAGTGTGCTTTGGGCCCTTGACCTTTGGCTTACTCATCATTTATGGAGTGACTCAGAGAAATTATCATTACTTTTTGGCTAAAGGAAACTTTTTCTTTGTTTTTTGTTACAGAACCAGAACAGAATTGGGAGGCCGTGGATGGCAGCCAGACAGAAACAGAAAAGAAGCATTTTTTCATCAATATCTGTCACAGAGTGCTGCAGGAGGGCAAGGCGAAAGGCTGTCCTGAGGATGCGGCGGTGTGTGCAGTGGGTGAGTCATGCTTGGGGGAACTTGTAGATGATGCTTTTCCAGGGCATGCCGAATTTGTCACAGCCTACTTGGAGTGAGTTCAAAAATCCTTCTGTGGTTTATGCGAACCTCTTCTTTCTGGGTTCAGCATATGAGGAATAGTAAAAAAAAAAAAATGTTTTTTGGTGACTCAAATATTGGTCACTGCTTGATGCACTCTGAAATCCTGAAGGAACCTGGTTGGAACAGAAGGAACCTCGTTGGAAGATACTTGATCATCTTCTCAGTGCGTAGCTTGAGGAGTCACATTACCAACTTGTGTACAATTGATGTTGATTTTTTTAAAAAATACCTCCTGCCTGGAGTTGCTTCACAGTTGTTGCTTATAATCTCACTCAGAGTCCTAGTAATAGAGTGCATGTCCCCCTAGGCACCTTTTGTGTAATTGTTTTGGTCCTGCAGCTGTCATACAGAGACTTCTGAATTTGATGTAGATGTTTAGCACATCCATTTTTGTCATTAAGGACTCACATTGAAAATGGCAGGTGATAAGAGCAATGAGAAGCCACCATAAACATTCAGTAAGAAACTGTGAGCCCTGCTTAGATTTTAAGAATGATCCTAGAATTCCCAATTGGTGGTGTGTCTTTAAAGGCAGTTTCAGGCTGTCCATGTCTTTACTTAAGAAGGACTTTGAAACATAGTTTTGAAACTTTGTAGTAAAAAGCAACTGAAACAAGAAGTAAGTGGTCCCTACTTTGGTTGCTAAACAAGGTTTAGTTAGTTTCTGCTTTGGTCATGAGACACACTACCTCCTGAGCTGTGCTTTCAAAAAACTTTGTGTCTCAGGGTAGCTGAGGCCTAGAAAATGCAAGATAGTGTCACTTTACAGATGGCAATGACACATGCAAGCCATCCTGCCTCTCGTGCCCTTGGAGGGCTTTGCGTGTCATTCACGGCACTTTCCTGCTAAGCCTGTAGAGGGCCTTGGAGACCTCAGTGTGGCTGTTTACTGCTCAGTCAGACATGTCACCCAAGAAAAACGGGTTGGGAAAGGGGTCACGGTGTACCCTTCATCTGCATCATGGTCATCTTTAACTACATTTTACGTTTTTTTTCCCCATTTCTCTTTTCCAGATAAGAATGGAAGTAAAAATCTGGGAAAATTTATTTCTTCCCCTACAAAAGAGAAAGGAAACATTCAACTCTCTTACTCAGATGGGGACGATTGTGGTTCCAACAAGAAAATAAGAACTAATATCACACTTGTATGCAAGCCAGGTAAAAATTTAAAAACGTTGAAATCTTTTAGTGACTTTTGCCAGAGGCCCTACATTCTTCATTTCTCTGTTGCTCATCGATTGCTGCAAAGTTGATCACATGGAAAGGGGTGGTGCTAATAAGCATCCTAGGTTCCAGAATCTTTGGTGATAGGACATGGGTCAACTGGATTTTTTTCCCCTGTCCTCACCCAAAAGCAATTCAGAAATGGAGAGACTGATGGCATCAAAAGGGAATTGTGTTTGAGCATGGCATCCTTAAGACTGATATGGGGTCTGTCCTGCAGGTTGTTTAACTTTCTCCAAAGGGGGGGTCATAATGGTTTTAAGATGTTGTCCATGATCTCACCACTTAAATCGAATGTTAATTTTCATTATCTCTATTTATAGGTATATGTAGTTTTTACAGAGTCAAATTTTTTATTTTACTGTTCCTTAAAATGTAGTATTGTGTGAATATTCTTTTTGTTCCACAGTTCTATTTATAAATTTTAGGTACTTGTTGACGTGGTGCAGTTTTACTGTTTTAAAACATTTAATAGTATATTTCCAGTGTTGGTCATTGTGCTGTTCCATAGCCTCTCTCTATCTCCCGTTGAAAGACTTCCTTTGGCTAAGTTCCCAGCTGTGGGATAAGGTCAAAAGTTAGGACCATTTTGTTTCTTTTTTTATTTTGGTAAAATGTATAGCATAATATAAAATTTACCATCACAAAAAAATTGGGGTAAAATACGTGTAACATGAAATGGACTGTCTTAACCATTTTTAAGTGTGTAGTTCAGTGGCATTAAGTACCCCTGCATTGTTGTGCAACCATCACCACCATCCATCTCCAGAACTACTGCATCTTCCCAAACTGAAACTCAGTCCCCTTTGGACAATAACTCCCTGTTCCCTCTCCCCCAGCCCATAGCACCCACTCTTCTGTTTTGTATCTCAACAGGTGTGACCGTTCTAGATACTGCCTATAAGTGGACTCATGTGGTATTTGTAGGACCGTGTTTTGAATCCCCGTGTCTTACCTCATTTCCCACTGCCCCTTCCAGATCTATTTTCAACAGAGTAAGAATGAGGAAAGACTTTTAGAAACGAACGGATTAGTGATGATTCTTTTTTCCCCATGGACAGGTGATCTAGAAAGTGCTCCAGTGTTGAGAACTTCGGGGGACGGCGGCTGCTTCTACGAGTTTGAGTGGCACACGGCTGCTGCCTGCGTGCTCTCTAGGACTGAAGGCGACAACTGCACGGTCTTTGACTCCCAGGCAGGTGTGTGCCTGAGCAGCAGCTCTGTGGTGTAGTGTCACTGGGAACCACTCAGATTTCTTCCTAAACATTCTCTATGGGTGCTTTAGAAGCAATCTGCTCTAGCATGTTTGTTAATGCTGTTTGACCAAAATTCTGAAAATCTGAAGTTTGGAGCTGTATTTAAGATACTGTCTTAAATTCATTGTTGAGATAAGTTTGCTGAGTGCAAAACCTTAGGAACACAAGGGAATAAATCATGTTTGAAAAGACTTTTCACGTGAATTCTAGCTACGAAACCTACTACGTTAGAGACCTTACAGGAAGTCCACTACAGTGTGGTCATCTTTCTTTGAACCTACTGATTGTTTTTTAGACCAGCAGTTATGGGCTTTGATGAGCTTCACTGTGAGCTGTACGTTATGGACTTGGAATAGTGTTTTAGGCTAATGGAACAGAAGGGGAATGGTGGTGTTGAGTCCGTCTCCAACGGAAATGCTAGTAATAGTTACTACAGTTCTGGCTACCTGAAGGGGGAAGTGTCTTTTCTGCCTCTTCAGTGTCTTTTCTGCCTCTTCAGTTTCTTTCTGCTGTTAGGAAACCTCTGGAAAGAAGAATCTCTCCCTTTGAAACTGTGGGCTCAGGTCACCCTATTGACTGTCTTCTGGTTCACCTTATGTACTTTTATTGTTTTTATTCTTACTTAGGGTTTTCTTTTGATTTGTCACCTCTCACAAAGAAAAACGGTGCCTACAAAGTTGAGACAAAGAAGTATGACTTCTACATAAATGTTTGTGGTACAGTGTCTGTGGAATCCTGTCAACCAGACTCAGGAGCGTGTCAGGTGGCAAAAAGGCAAGTGGCTTTTCAGTTCTGGGCTTATTCTTAGGTATTTTGTGCTGGTGTATTCTATTCAGGAACAGGTGTGTTCTCTCTCCTAATGTCATTGCTTTACAACAAGCATCTAAAACACTGACCTAACACCTGAAGGATGCTTGGAGTTTAATATCCTGGAGAAGGGCAATGACGAGCTTTGCTTCTCTGTATTTTGTGCTTCTCAGCTCCAAGATACTTGTGTGCATGTCTTTCCATTCCGTGTAGTGATAGTTTACATGAAGTGAGTTGTGTAAACCAGCGGTGCTGAGAAGAGATTTGGGTCCTTGTGCCCCCTGCAGTTAGAGAGCACAATGCAGACCCCTGTGTTCTGCAACCCGGGCCTGGTCCTGGGGTCTCTGCGCTGCACACTGGTCCTCCCTCCAGTGTCACAGCCTTGCATGCTTCAGCCCATTGGGTCTTTGCTGAGAGAAACGTGTGTATGTATTCTAGTGACAGGAAGACTTGGAACTTGGGATTGAGCAATGCAAAACTGTCATATTATGATGGGATGATCCAGCTGAACTACAGAGATGGCACACCCTATAATAATGAGAGGCACACGCCCAGAGCTACGCTGATCACTTTCCTTTGTGATCGAGATGCTGGCATAGGCTTCCCCGAATATCAGGTAGGGATTGTCCTGTGTTGGGCTCCCTGGGGGTACACAGATCTGTTGTGGATTCTTTAATTAGTTTTTGGTTTGTTTGTTTTTGAGTTGGAGTCTCATTCTGTTGCCCAGGCTGAAACTCAGTGACACTATCACAGGTTATTGTAGCCTCAAATTCCTAGGCTCAAGCTATCCTCCCTCCTCAGCCTCCTGAGTGGCTAGGACTACAGGCATGCGCCACCATGCTTGGCTAATTTTTTGATTCTTTTTGTAGAGACAAGATCTCACTATGTTACCCAGGCTGGTCTTGAACTCCTGGGCTCAAGCGATCCTCCTGTCTTGGCCTCCCACAATGATGAGATTATAGGTGTGAGCCACTGTACCTGACTGGGGCCCTTTATTTAGAAGCAGAGCTACTATCAGTCTGGGTTTCTGGCTAAATCATTACCACAATTTGTCCTTTTAGATTTTCCCGCGTACATAGGGTAGTGTTTGTTTTATGATAGCCATAAGCTTGTTGGTTTTGGGTATAAAACATGGAAAAGCATCAAAATCATCATTCGTTCCCACTTAGCAGAGGTTCTGTTTCCATTTTAATTCATTACTAGGCAATCTTTTTTTCAGTGAAAGGAGATGGATGAAGTAAGCTTTCTTTCATGTAGTTTGTATTGCAAACAATGCTCTTGTCATTTTCTGATTGCTGGCTTTGTGTCACTTGTCTTTTTCTTGTTGCTGTCCTCCTCCATCATGGATTAGGAAGAGGATAACTCCACCTACAACTTCCGGTGGTACACCAGCTATGCCTGCCCAGAGGAGCCCCTGGAGTGCGTGGTGACTGACCCCTCCACGCTGGAGCAGTATGATCTCTCCAGGTGAGTCAGGGGTGGCTGCCCTGTTCTGGGCCCAGCATAGATGCTGAGGTCATGGGCACTGCTGTTGAGCGTGTGACTGAGCTGCTGATGGAGAGGGATGCTGACTCTGGGGCTGCAGGGCTGAGGGGGTGGTTCTCAGCAGAATGAACTCTAACAATGGTCTGGTCGCCTCCAGATATCACCTGGTCTTTGCTGCGGCAAGAGCTCAGCCTTTACCTTCATCATTTAAAACACTGAATGTCAGTGCAGAGGCATGGGGGGCTGTTCTGAGGTCCGTAGCGCACTGAGTTGAGTGAAGTTTGTGCGTCATCATGGCGTGTCATGAGTCATGGTGAGCCCACTCTTGTCATTTGTTAGGCGGGCATTGTCATTTCATATCTTTATTTCCCTAACTGCCTAGAAATAAATTGTCAGATTGAAGTGTGTAAACCCTTTAAAAGCATACATTTTGGGGCAACCCCCTTGGGTCCCCTTCCGCTCTGGGAACTTTTCTGTCCTCTCAATAAATCCTGCTTTAAAAAAAATAAAAAAATAAGGCTGGGCCTGGTGGCTCAGCCTGTAATCACAGTACTTTGGGAGGCTGAGGTGAGTGGATTGCCTGAGCCTGAGGGTTCGAGACGAGCCTGTGCAACTTGGCAAGACCTTGTCTCTACAATAAATCAAAAATTAGCCGGGCATGGTTGTGCACACCTGTAGGTCCAGCTACTTGGAAGGCTGAGGCGGAAGGATCGCCGGAGCCCAGCAGGTCGATGCTGGGGTGGCCGTGAGTGTGCCACTGCACTCCATCCTGGGTGACAGAGTGAGACTCCAACTCAAAAATAAAAAAATGAAAGCATACATTTTGCTTTGAAATTTTAGTCTCGCAAAATCTGAGGGTGGCCGTGGAAGTAACTGGTATGCCATGGATAACGCGGGGGAGCATGTCACGTGGAGAAAATACTACATCAACGTGTGTCGGCCTCTGAATCCAGTGCCAGGCTGCGATCGCTACGCGTCGGCTTGTCAGATGAAATATGCACGAGATCAAGTGAGTCTGTCCTCCATTGCCAGTCCCTGTTTTCCTCCTCAGCCCCTGTCTTAGTGGATGGAGGTGGTTATTTTGGGACATCCAGATCAAAGCAGGCCTGGCTGCTTGAGCAGAACCCTGAGTAAGAGCAGGGTCTCTGTGTAAGCAAGCTGCCTCCTGAGCAGATGTGTGTCCTATTACTGTTTGGATTTAAAACTTAAAACACAGAAAATGCCATGGTTAATGGTCATGCAGAGCCTGAATTCAGAAGCCTCTTTGAGTGCTTCAGCAGGTATCTGCTCACAGAGAGTTTTTGCTTCCAGAACCTCTTGCTTCTGGATTATTAGGGGAAAAGAAAGCCATTTGGGAGCATTGCTGTGAATGAACAGGGTCTACATGTGAGCGCCCATGTGAGGTGCCGAGCAGTGCTTCATGCCTGAATTGGTGCTGCCTCCACGGGAGCTTTTAAGCCTGTTGCCTGTGGTCATTGTGTATGGTCAGTCTTAAAATAAGATGTCTGTGTGCTCTGGGAGTTGGCTTCTGTAAAAATAGCATGTCGGAATGTACTTTTCTTGGCGTAGGTTAGTGACAGCTTGGAGGTTTTTTTTAAAGGAAGGTGGTGAGTGCGCCCTGGTGGTTAAACTTTGAGTTCCCGGTTATGTGACCCTGCACATGAGCATGTGTTCATTAGTGGAGCAATGACCTCAAAGTACCATCCTCATTTTCCCTGGATCCTGTGTCTGTGGATTTGCCTACTCACTTATATTTGTAACCCCAAATTGATATGGAGCACTTTGTTAGTTGTTCTTGGACGTGTGTAGTGGCCAATGTGTGTGTTTCTGGTTGGCGTTGACCAGGACAATGCTCTGCCCTCTTGTTTTGGCCTCACGCCAAGATGACCAGAGGATGGAGAGGGTGGGGCAGGGCCATGTGGGAGCTCTAGCTCTGGGGCCAGTTGGTCGGGTGTGAATCCCAGCTCTGGCATCAGAGTGGGATGGCCTCAGGGGAGTCCGTTAACACTTCTGAGCCTTGTTTTCATTTTTAAAAGATAAGTAGAATCCATTAGCATGAGTTGTTTTGAGGATTTAGGATGATAATCTATGGGCGATAAGTTTGTTTGCCAGTGCACGACAATTCAATATACCAAGACACTGGGGACTGCAGCAGAGAAAGAAGTTAATGATCGTAGGGCAGGCAGCTGGACTTGGAGATAGGAGGAAGCCTCAGATCCACCTCCCCGGAGGAGTTTGGGTTCAGGGTTTGGAGTTGGCTGAGGTGTGGGTGTCCTTGACTGGTTGAGGAGTGCAGGATGGAGTCATGGAATGGGGAGATGAAAGAGCTGCCTTGTCACCCTGACCGCTCCTCTGTCAGGGTCTGCAGGCCGGTTGGCATCAGCTGCTCCTCTGGAATTCAGGATCTGAACATCCTGAGCAATTCTTAAACAAAAGCCTTGTACCTCTTAGGTCAGAAATTCTGTCTATAAGCCAGGTATGGTGGCTTATGCCTGTAATCTCAGCACTTTGGGAGGCAGAAGCGAGAGGATTGCTTGAACCCAGGGGTTCGAGACCAGCCTTGGCAACTTAGCAAGACCCTGTCTTTACAGTAAATAAAAAAAATTAGCTGGACGTGGTGGCGCCTGTAATTCCAGTCTCTTGGAAGACTGAGGCAGAAGGATCACCTGAGCCCAGCAGGTGGAAGCTGGCAGAGGCTTTGAGTGTGCCACTGCACTCCAGCCTGGGTGACAGAGTAAGACTCTGATTCAAAAAAAAAAAAAAAGAAATTCTATCTATAGGAACAACAGGGATGCAGATGGTTGGTATCTAGTGCTACGTGACTTTTGGTTTGAGGAAGTGGGCCAAATTGTAGCTTGATTAATGCTTAACTATAACTAAACTTCTGCCCAGAGCCCAGAATGTGATTCTTGTTTACCGTGTATAGACAGTTTCATATGTGAGATTGTATGTCTGTGTGTGTACATACATACTATGTGTATGTGAAAGTATGTATAGATACTTTACTGCTTCCCTTAGTAGTGATGGTTTGGTGTTTGATAACTTATTGTTTACTGCACCTTTAAAGAATGTAACTAGCACGAATAACAAATAAATTATACCAGTAACGAAGAAGCTAGTTGCTTTATCTTCAGAAGGAAAAGCCTAACAAGACTGACCGTTTCCTTGCAGGGTTCCTTTACTGAGGTGATTGCCATCAGTAACCTGGGAATGGCGAAGACGGGCCCTATGGTCGAGGACAGCGGTAGCCTCCTCCTGGAGTATGTGAATGGCTCAGCCTGCACTACCAGCGATGGCAGGCGGACCACGTACACCACAAGGATCCATCTGGTCTGCTCCAGGGGCCTACTGGTAAGGTGCTCCTGCGTGCTGCGGCCTTCATTGCTTTGGTTTTGTCTTGACTGACTGAGCTCCTCCTTGCGCATCTCTTAACAGAAATAAACGCTTCTTGGGTAGGGAGAGGAGTTAGGTCAGCCCCGGTACTGCCTAAGTTCCGTGTGTGGTATAGATGTGAGTGGGCCGGCCCCATGTTCATAGCTCTTTCGTGGCTGTGGTTTCTGAAGTGTAGGCCTCGTCTTTGGCTATGGAGTTAGAGGCTGTGGTATGACATCACTGTCTGGTGTTCTGTGGATTTGAATTTTCTCTCTGAGCTGTACAGGTGCCGTTTTTCCTCTCAGTTCTTGTGAGTGATGATCTGAGGATCTTGGCAGTGGAATGGGCCTTAGAGATGGTGTTGTGCTGTAGGGGCCAAGGAAGGCAAGACGAGGTCAGAAGGACGTTGATCTGAGGCAGCTTCTCAACACATCAAAGCGCCAGTCTTTGGGGTGTCGCTTTCCAAACCCCAACAGTCCCAAGTCCACAGATGAGGAAGCTGAGCCTCGTTGTGCTCAGGCCCTCGTGTGAACCGTGAGGGACGCACATGTGGGACAAGGTAGGAATGAAATAGGAGTAAGAAGCAAAGACTGGAAGTGGGAGGTGGTTGGGGTTGCCATTGGCCCCGAGTTCCTTAGCTAGGGGCGAACAGCAGAGAAAACGCCACATGAAGATGCACTGGCACCATTCTGTACAGTCCCAGTTGCTTCTGTTTTCAAATTGTGGCAAAATATATATGTATAGGTGCATTAAGCACGTTTACAGTGTTGTGTGTACATCACCAGTGTCCATTTCCAGAACTTTTTTCCATGTCTCAAATCTAATTGCTTTGTTACCTGGAGTTTTAAGTTTACACCAGGGTCATATGTTTTTGAGAAATTACCAAATGGTGAGGTAAATCCAGAGTGGAGACTGGAAGTCATGCTTGTTATCAGTTGGTCCTCTTAGTCATTGACTGATGTACTGTTTTCAAAGAGATACTGTCTTCAGCGTTCCAGAAGATCTCTGATAAGGGGATGAAGTGACCAACTGACCGATTGTGGCCCGTGCTCCCTGAGGAAAGTGTTCTGTCAGGAAGACTGTGTGTACATATTCCGGTTCTCCTGACCTTAGGGCTGCCCATTTCCTTAGTATCAGGAAGGCATCCTGGGCTTGCACGGCTCAGCCTGGCAGTCTCTGCATCCTGAGCATGTCTGTGTGTCTCCTGCCCAGGACCACCCCTTCCCTCGCTGGTTTCTTGTTGCCATTGAGATACCGGGTACTTCCAGAAAGTTCTTCAACTCCTAGTTTTTATTTTATTTTTATAGGAAATTCACATTGTCACTGTATCTCTTAGCACCGATATGGGGCCTGGCGTATGGTGGGGGCCCAGGAAATACACTCACCGAACGAAGAAAGAGGGCCATGCTCGCAGATGGTTTGCAAATTGCAGAACTTTCACAGGTCGAAGCTCACTTTTCACAGCCACACTGGGGTACAAGGGGCAGGTGCATTTTTATCCTGCTGTTAGCATTGCTGAGGCCAGGGAGGGTGTGGGCTTACAGGCTAGAGAGCCCTCAGTAGGTAAGGGTGTGGACTCAGGTCAGATGACCATCATTTCTTAACCCATGACCCTGGCAGGTATCTTAGCCTCTCTGTTCATCAGTTTTCTCACCTGTAGGTTGTGGGTGCCTTTGGGACCCAGTTCATGGGCTATCATGAGGCTTAGTTGAGAAATGCTAACAAAACTCTTAGTGCAGTACCTGGTGGGTGATAAACATTCCAGTGGACGAGCTGCCGTTACCCAGGTGGGAGCGGTGCTCTCACAGAAAGGTAATGATGCAGAGGGGAAACTTTTGATTGAAACACACACACACAGAAGGGCAAATGTGCCATAACTTAGTAACAACTGGGTGAGTTTTCACAGAGTGAACACGGCTGTATAACCAGAACCCACATCAAGAAAGAAACACGAGCACCAGCGATGGCCCCTGGTGTCCTCTTCTTGTCACTTCTCAGCACCCTCCTGACCTCACAGGACAGCCTTGCCTAACTCTGAGCTTACATTAGTGAAATCCTATTGTATAGTCTTGTAGTCTATTTGTGTCTGGCCTCTTGTGCTCGCCTTTTGGTGTAGTGTTTCTCAGAAGCATGGCCTTGGACTCAGACCTAGGTTTAGACCCCAATTCCATCATTTACTGCTGGCTTGATTTCTAAACTTCTTAACATTCAGGCAGAAGAGATACTGTCTCCATCAAAGTGGTGATGAGAGCATTAAATTATAATTAGGTAATGAACACTAAATGCCTCACTTACTGACACATGATAAACATTCAGTAGATTTTAGCTCTTTTGTGCACTGGAGTGGTATTCTTTTGGTTAGATCAGGATCCATGTTATCCTCTTGGCTCTTACCATGAATTTGACCTTGCAGAACAGCCACCCCATCTTCTCTCTCAACTGGGAGTGTGTGGTCAGTTTCCTGTGGAACACAGAGGCTGCCTGTCCTATCCAGACAATGACGGACACAGACCAGGTATGTGCGCTGTCACCTGGCCTCTTGCCGAGCTGCTTGCTGGACATGCCCACCTGGGGATCCTAGCTTTGAGCCTGACCCCAGCGCTGGCTTTCTGAGTCAGTTGCTGTGTCGCTGTCCCCTCGGCATGGACGGGGACGGTCTGGAGGTCATCCTCCATTCCTCTCTCTCAGCACAGCCTCCCAGATCCCGGGATAAGAACCAGGTCCCTCGGTTTTACTCCCTGCTCATTGTAGATTCCTTTCTTCTGCATTCCACTGTCCCTTCCATGTGACAGTGGCATGGGAGGGGGAGTCTGGGGGCTCTGCATCACCATCAGAGGCATAACTGGTTGATGTGTCCCTCCACATCTAACCCTCAATGCCTGTCACCTAGGGGGTAAAGCCCATGTACGTTAACATGATCCTGTTTACAGTGTGAGGCCTGTAGGTTTTAACATGCCTCTGTCTGTAGGGTAGGGCTTTTACCCTCTCAGCACCTGCTGCGGCCTTTGTTCCACCCACTCTTTGGTATGGGCCCATGCTCCACCTTTGAATGCCCCGAATGCCCCGTAGCCGGTAGCCATCAGCTGCTCAGTGATGTTCTCTTGAACTCCCCAGGTGTGAGTTGGCAGCATTGTGTATTTCTTTACTGTGGGACATGTTTCCCTCTCTCTGTTTTCTCAACTCTCCGCTGGGCTGCCGACTCTGGTAGCAGAGACTGTGGTTTATCCAAGCCAACAGCCCAGCGAGGGTCCTGGCTTCATAGGTGTGTGGTGAGGGCAGGATGGTGGGATGCCAGGCACTCTGTCCCCAGAAAGTACTTCGAGGGCTGTGGCTGCTACCCCATTTCCCGCATCCGGTGGATACAGGGTGGCCCAGGGCAAAGTTAAATATACCAGAGGAGAGGTAATCATGTGAGAGTACCTGATCATACTCCTATTGTTACCTTTAAGTGAATAGTTAAAGCAGAAAATGCAATACAAGATCTTAAGATGTTTGTTTTCTTTAAAATTTAATTGTGGGCTGGTCCAAAGGTAGTGAGTTCTCTCATTGTTCACGGTTACAGATTGAATGCCTTCCCCCTTCTCATTGCTGCACTTGGCTAGTCTTTAAAAATAATAATACTATAGAAAATAATAATGGGTCTCATGGTCCCCACCTAACTTTTCCATTAGGGATCAGCTGTAGTCAGTTTCTTCAGTTACATACAGTACCCCAAGAGCTTTCAGGTAAACTTAGCATCTCCAAGTCTGGTCTCACACCTGGTACACTCCAGGTGCTGTGTTTGAAGAGGCTCTGGGGTACGCATAGGGCTACATTTCTGATATGGGGTATTTTTAAGTAAGTGGAGAAACACAGTTTTGTGAAGTGCACATGTGCAGGTTTCTGGAGGGGCTTTCTGTGTGCCATGGAATTGGTTTGAACATGCCTCTTCTCCCCTTTTGTTTCTTGCAGGCTTGCTCTATAAGGGACCCCAACAGTGGATTTGTGTTTAACCTTAACCCACTAAACACTTCGCAAGGATACGTGGTCTCCGGCATTGGGAAGACTTTTGTGGTAAGAGTGATAGGATGAATTTCCACTTTGCTTAAAGCGAGGAAAAAGTGCAGTGAAGTTGCCTGCAGCTGGTGATGTGGGGAGGCAGGCATCCTGAGGAACTGCCTGGGGTGCTGTGGTCGCAGCTGTCACTCAGAAGGAGCTAGGAAGATCTAGTCTGAAGAGGGAAATGAAGCCAAGCGACCGCCCTGGTGCGGTTGAGCCGTGAGAACTGCTATACTTCGAATATTAAGTAGTTCCTGGTGTGTTGCTGTGTATAGAACACTAGTTCCCAGAGCAGCGGCAGCAGTGTCATCTGGGAACTTGTTAGGAATAGAGATTTTTGGGCCCCCATCCCAGACCTCGTGAAACTCTGGGGTAGGACCCAGTAGTCCGATTTAACAAGCCCTCCAGGCGATTTTGATACCCACTGAAGTTTGAGGACCACTAGTCAGGAGGAAGTGATAATTACATTACCCTGTAAAAGGAAAACTTCCGTGTGTGTGTGTGTGTGTGTGTGTGTGTGTAGGGGTGCTGTGTTCTGGAATCTTCTGACCACTTCCTTCAAAGACAGTCCTCATCGTATGCCTGGAGACAAGGTGGAAAATCTCCACATTAATGCCATTCTGTTATAAACTAATCTCTGCTCGAGAGAGAGAAAGCTTTTATAAAGACTTGATTTTTGGTTTGTTTAAATTCTTGTAGCAAAATCCATATGGGAACATAAGAATAAGCTTTGAGCAAGAAGTTGGGATGAGACTGTCTTATAACAATTAGATGCAGAGGAGAACTTTGTAGGTAAAATACTGCATGCAAAGGAACGTATAGCTTGTCCCACATCCCAGGAAACACCTGAACAGGACTTGTCACTTAGCGGCACCTCGGCCGTGTCCCCCCCTTCCCCCCAATCCTCAAGCATTGTTTTACATGGATTTTCTCCATTTCAGAATGTGTTTGATAATGGCCTCCATGTGAACAGTTAATTCTAGAACTGTTTGATTTACCGACAAACTGCTGCAGAGCTTGGTTTATTCTGTGTGGTATATCCCAGGCACGTAATAGGCAAGTGTCTGTTCAGTTGCCTATAGTAGTGCGAGAGGAAGGCAAGAACCTCATGGAGCCCCACAGAAAACATGCTAGGAGAGGTAACTCAATGTCACAGAGAACGTGCTAGAAGCAGATCAGAGAGGCTCTGCCTTGTGCACTAGCAGGGGTGTGAGGAGGTGGCATTTGATGTCACAGTTCTTTATAACGGACAGCAGAGACTTACTCTGGATAACAGAAGTAAGAATGGAGCTGATTGGAAGGGGCTGAGGCTCTCAGGATTGAGGGCCTGGCCAGCGTGCTGCCAGGAGCTCCATCTACACTGGACACTACTAGCTGCCAGCTGATGACATGGCATTTTAGGCAGACCCACTGGATTCCTGCCACCCCATCCTGCTGGGCTCAAATGCCCCCAGATACTCCCTGGTGGTCTTTGCACGCTGCTGAGCTGCTGGGTGGGGCATCACTAGGAGGCCTGAACACTGGATGGTGGGGCGTGCAGTGCTGGACAGCTGATTGAGTGGTGTCCCCCATAGCTCTGTTGTTAACTTACAGGCAAGGCCTTGAAGGAAGGAAAGGGAACCTGCCTTTGATTTCCAAGACCAAGGACCCCTGGTCGCAGCCCACACAGCTGCAAGAACACTTGGGTGGGATCTAGTCCTCACTGGCCACTTCTCGGTCTTTAAGGAAAGCACTGTCTACATATAGTCCTGAACTCTGTGTTCATTGTCTAAATGTTAACACTGAACACATGGAGAGAAGTCTAGTTCCTTTTTGTATTTTTGTATCAAAGAGCACAGTCCATTTCATTTTCACAACTATAGTAAACTTAGCTACTTTTCATTGGCATGCTAGCAACATCTTTAAGACGTATGGGACATCACTTCATGTGTACTTGCTAATTAACATGATGTCACCTCTGTCTACTTTCTCATAATTAAAAATATTGTAAAATTGTGGCCTCTTTCTATCCTCTCATAAAGAGTACATCATTGCTTGCAGTAGATCTTAGGCATTTGTAGATGCAGGGCTATGTAAATACAAGGTTGTGTACTGAAGCTTTGAGGCAATGTGTGGATATTGCTATTTGGGATTTGAACTTTGCCTTACATACTGACTTTAGGATTTAACTACTCACATACAGAAAGTCAGTCCATTGACTGGTAGATAGCAAACATTTAACCTAGTGGGGTTTGGGGTCACCAGGGATCCTGTCAGGTAAGTTCCCCAGCCTGATTCATTTGTGTGGCTCTTCCTGTTTGGCCTGCAGTTTAATGTCTGCGGCACGATGCCAGTCTGTGGGACCATCGAGGGAAAACCTGCTTCCGGCTGTGAGGCAGAAACCCAGACCGAGGAGCTGAAGAATCTGAAGCCGGCAAGGCCAGTCGGAGTCAAGAAAAGCCTCGAACTGTCCACCGAGGGCTTCCTCACTCTGACTTACAAAGGGCCTCCCTTTGCCACCAGAGGTGAGCTCGGAACTCTGTTTTTTCTGGTGGTTCTGAGGCTGACTCACCCCATGCCTTTCTGGGTGGACACATCCACACCCCCCTGCCACCCAGTCTGCGCCTTCTACCTTGCTGCAAAAGCCTCCTTGTTGCTCTTCTTGTTTTTGTCTCGCAGAATACAGGAGTCCCCTGTTATCCATGGTTTCATTTTCTGTGGTCAAACGCAGTCCAAAATTATTGACATATTCTGAGAGACAGAGAGAGTGAGAGAGATACCACCTTTACATAACTGTTATGATAGTATATTGTTGTCATTGTTCTATTTTATTATTGTTAATCTCTTGCTGTGCCTAACTTATAAATTAAGCTCCATCATTGGTACATATGAACAGCAAAAACAGTATATCTAATAAGTTCTTGGTTCCAGGCTTCCCCTGGGGGTCTTGGAAGGCATCGCCCCCGAGGAGAAGGGCGGCTCCTGCAGTCCATACTCAACACAGCAGCCAGTGATGTTTTTGAAGTGTTGGGACATGTCACTTCTCAGCTTCAAGCCCTCCAGGGGCTCTGTATTGCACCTGGAGTAGAAGCCCTCACTCTCCTGGTTGATAGAAGCCATTCTTGCCCTTGTCCCCTCCCAGGCTTTGTGCTTGCTCCCCCCTCTGCAGCCAGCATGCCTGAGGGGGAGAGTTTCTTCTGTTTCTTCACTCCTTGTGTAGTAGGAACTTAGTATTTATCAGATGAGCTTGACATTGTTTTCAACATTTGGATTGACAAACCGTGTGGGATTTGAATATTTTCTGGAAGAGTAAGAATGCCAAAACGTTAGGCTTGAGATATAAACCTGTCCTAACACAGGCCACTGTTGCAATAAATGTGACCACTCTGTGTTCACATGTAGTCCCTTGACACAGGCTGGCACCTCTGCTGCGATGGTTTCAGCATATGAATGGCTGTGTAGCTTGTCACCAATGGTGGTGGTGTCTTCCTGCTGCATTGTGTTTATGGGCAGCGGTGTGAAGACTGTTCTGTTTCTTGAAATCGGACCTTCCTGCTCCGCAGGTTCCAATGATGCTTTCATCATCCGCTTTATTTGCAATGATGACATCTACCCAGGAACCCCTAGATTCCTGCATCAAGACATCGACTCTGGGCGAGGGATCCGAAACACTTACTTTGAGTTTGAGACTGCGTTGGCCTGTGTTCCTTCTCCAGTGGACTGCCAAGTCACCGGTGAGGTGGAGAAGGAAGTGTGTGTGTGTATATTTGTGTGTATATTTGTGTGTATGGAATGCATGCTTTGTTTTCTAGGCAGCATGACATTTTTGTTACCAGTTTTCTTTGGATGATGCTTAGAGTTTTAATGTTTCACTTGAAGAGAATCTGGATATATTAATTAATGGTTTTAAGCTATGTTTTGGGATCAGATCCTGCTTAGGAACAAAGAAGAAAACTCAGAGAAAAAAATTAAATAAACACTGCCAGAGCTTGCCTGTCTGCCTTCCTTTCTCTCTCTTTCTCTTTTTCCCCCCACCTTTCTTTCAGAATTTCAGATCTCCATATATATATATAATTATTATTATTATTATTATTTTTTGAGATGGGGTTTTGTTCTGTCATGTAGTTTGGAGTGCAGTGACATGATTATAGCTCACTGTAGCCTCAAACTCTTGGCCTTAAGTGATCCTTCTGCTCAGCCTCCAAAGTGCTGGGATTACAGGCATGAGCCACTATGCCTGTCTCCAGAGTTGCTTATTTGAGGAAGAAAAAAAGAAAAAGACATTAAAACTCCATATGTCATACCCTGAAAGTTGAACAGTGTCCTAGGAAACCCTTGGTCTCCGTGGGTTTGGCCCTGCCACTTCCACAGTGATGGTGCTTCCTTGTGAAAGGCAGGTCTTTAGGGTTTTGCTGTGTTGCCTAGTATGGCCTTGACCTCCTGAGCTCGTGTGATCCTTCTGCCTTGGCCTCCTGAGTAGCTGGGATTACTGGTATGCACCACCACGCCCTATTGTGAAGGGCAGTTTTGAAGGATGGAGAGGGTGTGTGTTTCCATAGGCAAAGCCTCTCTGCCTCCTGTAGATTTTCTTATTGCTCATTGTTGGGAATATCAGGTTCACTCCTCTGCAGTCTTTACTCATCGTGAAAGGTGGTCTTTGGAGCTCACAAGAAGGCAGTGTGTTTTTGTTGTTGTTTCAGATATGGCTGGAAATGAGTATGATCTAAGTGGTTTAAGCACAGTCAGGAAGCCTTGGACCGCTGTTGACACCTCAGTTGATGGGAAGAAGAGGACGTTCTACTTGAGTGTTTGCAATCCTCTCCCGTACATTCCTGGATGCCATGGTGCGTTCTGGCCAGTCTCTTTATATCTGCTCACTTGACTTAGGGTTAGCCTCCCTCCCTTCCCTTCTTCACCTCAAAACCACTTTTCCCGTCTTCCAGGCAGCGCAGTGGGGTCCTGCTTGGTGTCAGAAGACAACAGCTGGAACCTAGGCGTGGTGCAAATCAGCCCTCAAGCTGCAGCGAATGGATCCCTGAGCATCGTGTATGTCAACGGGGACAAGTGTGGGAACCAGCGCTTCTCCACCAGGATAACATTCGAGTGTGCCCAGATATCGGTGCGTGTCAGACCTGCCACGATGGTTCTGTCTTTAGGTCATTTTATTTTCCATCTTTCTTTAACCTCCAAATCTTCCAGCCTATTTAAAACTTGCCTGTGCTTTTGTGGATTTTTGTCTGTTGCTTGGGTTTGACGCGAATGTACTAGTTTCCCCAGGTCTTAGATGTTTAATAAAGGCCGTCTATTTTGCTCATGGATATTAAAGATTGGATATTAATTGTGGCTATCATTTGATTAATTTTTAAAAATAAGTAAGTGGGAAGCAAAGCAAGCTGTTGACTTGTATTCTAGGGCTCGCCAACATTTCAACTTCTGGATGACTGTGAGTACGTGTTTGTCTGGAGAACTGTGGAAGCCTGTCCTGTCGTAAGAGTGGAAGGTGAGATCCCAGCCTGTTAGTTACGGGTCATGGTAAATGGGTGAAGTAGCAGATGGTCCAAACAGCATATCAAATATGAACCCTACGGTCATGGCCAACCGTGGGATCATGAGACATTTATGAGGGAGTAGGCGCTTTCTTATCCTCGTGTTTTCTCTACTCTAATTAGTTGCTGATTTTATCAGTGACATTTTTGTTATGTGCTTGAGGGATGTGTTTTTGGCATCTCACACATGAAAACACTAACGTGGGGTTTTGTTGATGAAGCAGGTCTTTATCCTGGGACCTTAGGCTTTTCTAGAAAGCTGTTTGCTAGGCAATTTGTGTCATATATAAACACAATAGAATAATGTGGAAATGGTTTTTTGTTTTTTTTCTTAACTGAGAGTTCAAAGGGAAATGGCATTGAATGCACATTTTTAGGTGGTTCTTAGCTGATGAAAGATTGTGAAACTTCTAGAAGCCTGAAAGTGTGAATGCATGCATGGTTGCAATTGCCTTCACCTCTCATGTGTTCTTAAAGGGGACAACTGTGAGGTGAGAGACCCCAGACATGGCAACTTGTATGATCTGAAGCCTCTGGGCCTCAGTGACGTCACTGTGCGTGCTGGCGAGTACACCTATTACTTCCGCGTCTGTGGGAAGCTCTCCTCGCCCGTCTGCCCCACCAGCAACAGGTCTAAGGTGGTCTCAGCATGCCAGGAAAAGCGGGAGCCGCAGGGATTTCAAAAAGTGGCAGGTACCATTGTTTTTCCTTCTGCTTTTGCTGCAAAAGAATGGAATTAAAATGTTAATATTATGACAAAGATTACATTCCTCAGAGTAGGGAGAATGACTGTTCTGGTGAAACGATGTATTAATGATGTTTCTGATTTCACTTGATTTTAATAACTGGAATGCATACTGGAGAATGTTGTTTAGAGTATTTTATTTTTATTTACCCACTTGAAGTTCATAGTTACCAACTCGTAGATCACAGTTCTTGTCTTTATTACAACATTGGGACACACTGAACTAGCTAGTAATGGGTGTTCTGAGGTGGTACTTTCTGGAACTGAGTCAGTGGGAATGTGTTTAGTATGGGATTTGTCTGTAAAAGTTACAGGGCAGCCTGGTGGTCATCCATGCCATCTCAGCAGCTGGGCAAGACTTAAATAAGTTTGGGAACTTGTGAAAATGAAGTAGCTCATGATGAGTATGTGGGTTGCCATCAGGTGCCATAGAGGTAATGCCCTCTTAGTGGATCAGGCTAAGGAGTCTCGACCTGTCATTGTACCCGTGGTTAGTCTGTCATGTTGCAAACTTGGGCAAGAGGAGGCCTGGTTTTGTTCTTCCTGAGTTTAACATGATAAGGAGTGTGTGATTCAGCTCCTGGAGGCCCGGGATACTTTGTCCTCTGCGCTTCAGGGTGCACGGTGTGACATGTCTTAGGAGATAAGCTCAGCACCCTAGGGACCTCTTGAACCAAACCTTGTGTAATGTGCTTCTTCTCGAACAGGTCTCCTTACTCAGAAGCTGACTTACGAAAACGGATTATTAAAAATGAACTACACCGGGGGGGACACTTGCCATAAGGTCTATCAGCGCTCAACAACCATCTTCTTCTACTGCGACCACAGCACTCAGAAGGTGAGCGTGTGCTGATAACTGGCCATGGAGTCTTCCACATCCCTTGGGCCACTGTGGTCCTTGAACGATGCATCTGTCCTCAGAGCTCATACAGTCTCCTGGTTAACTTGGCTCAAAGTACATGATTTACAGAAAGTATGTTGAAACCTCCATCAGTTTGTATAGATTTTAATGAACATAACCATCTCTTACTGTTCTCATCCTTAAAACTCAAAGTATAAACTAAGGTTTCTCACTCCCATTTTTATGTATGCCCATCTTATTTTTTTAGCCAGTTTTTCTTAAGGAGACTTCGGATTGTTCCTACTTGTTTGAATGGCGAACACAGTATGCCTGCCCGCCTTTTGATGTGACTGAGTGTTCATTCAAGTGAGTTGATGTATATATATGTTGTCTCTTTAGACAGGCTAACTTTGTGTGATTTTGCTTTAATAAATAGTATACAGGGGATTAGATTAGTCAGTTAATTTCTTTAGGCCTCAGTTTCTTAATATTAAAATGAAGAGTCAGCTCAGGTTAACTCCCAGAACCCAGATCCTTCACAGCTTTGCGATTCTGTGATAATTTTGCATTAAGGTGCAAATGGGAAGGGATTGGAGCTGAAGCAGAGTGAAAGTCTTGCACGCCTGTGTGATCCACACGTGTCAGGAGGAGAGGGGCCAGTAGGGACATGGAGGCTACTGCAATGATGGGGTGGGGAGGACCTTCATTGTGCATGAATTTGCATGGAATTGTTCTTGGATTGTTCTTGGAACTTGACCAGATAGACACCTTGGATCCCCTCCCTGGAAACTTTGGTCTTGTAGGTCTGCAGTTCTGCATTTTGGGGATGCTGACTGTTTTGTTATGTGATGAGTCACCTGACACCATCCATGTATCACCACGTACTTTCCTAGGGAAGAATGCAGTGGTTTCTGTGTTTCTTCCAGTCTTTGTCCTATTGTGTCATGGTTTTTAATGTAGGTGTGTAATTTAAGTTTTAGTAATGTATGTAAATGCATGCACT
Source organism: Tarsius wallacei (assembly GCA_963574415.1). Lineage (NCBI taxonomy): Eukaryota > Metazoa > Chordata > Mammalia > Primates > Tarsiidae > Tarsius > Tarsius wallacei. Next base: position 26,338 of record CAUYQG010115742.1, on the reverse strand, counting down.
TAGTAATTTATGTTTAGTTACTTTACATTATAATTTTAGTAACAGCCTTTTTCAGGTCAGGTTGCATAAACATTTTCTCCTGAGGCAAATCTGTTTCTCATTCCTAGTGGATGTGAGATGTTCTGAGTAAATATCCCTGATTCACTTAGCTATTCTGCTGTGTTTGAGGCTGCCTTCGGTTTTCTGATATTTTTGTACATGGGATCAAAAAAAAATTTTTTTTTTTTGAATTGGGGTCTCACTCTGTTGCCCAGGCTGAAGTGCAGTGGCATGATCACTGCAACCTTGACCTCCTGGACTCATGCAATCATTCCACCTCACCCTTCCGAGTGGCTGGAAGGTGTGCACTGCCACACCCAGCTAATTTTTTGATTTTTTTTTTTTTGTAGAGACGAGGTCTTGCTATGTTGCCCAGGTGAGTCTCAAACTGCTGGGCTCAAACAGTCAGTCCTCCTGCCTTAGCCTCCCAAAGTGCTAGGGGTTACTGGCATGTGCCATCACTCCCAGCCAGGAATAAAATTTTGATTTTCTTTGTACATAAGGCTTTTTTCCTAAAATATTTTGATGGTGTTTTAAAAAGTAGAATTAAATCCAAGGAGAATTTCATAATTGATTATAGTAAAAGTTAATACATGCATATTGTAATTAATCAGGACTACAAAAGTATACATAGTGAAATGCCTCTCCCCAGCCCATCCCGTCACCTCAGCCTCCCCCACTTTTCACTATATCTCGTAGTTCTTTCTGGAACCTTCTGTCACTCTAAATGGTACATATACCCATTTGTCAGTCTCCAGTGGTCTGTTGACTCTGTTTTTTTAAAAAAATTTTTATTTAAAGACATGGGTACAATTCAGGGTTAGGTATGCTAATGGTCATTTTACAGGTAAAAGTTTGGACCTCACTTTGGTCCCCACATCTCCTGTCTTAAGATCAGGTACCCTTATTGACGAAGTGTGCCCCCCGCCCCCGGCAGTTTTCTACTGCTGCCAATCCCTTTACTATAGTATGATAATTGTTCAGGGTCTGCTTCTGAGTGAGGACATTTGGTACTCAGTTCTTTGTTTCTGTGATAGATCACTCAGTATTACAGACTCTAGATCTATCCAAGTTGCTGCAAAGCTCATGATTTTGTCCTTCTTTATGGCTGTGTAATATTCCATCGTGTATCGTATACTTAAAAAAAAATATCCAGTTTACTTTCAATGAGCAGAGCATGGTTGGTTCCATGTTTTTGCTATTGTGAATAGTGCTGCAATAAACATGGGTGCACAGGTATCTTTTAAAGGTTGCAAGGTGTAATTCACTAGTGCTGTTCTCATCTCCTCTTGACCCTGGCCCGTGTTTGTTAGTTCCATTTTTATTTCTTCTGCAGATTCCCTGTAGGCTACTAGCTCATGTGCTGTCAGCTCTATTTCTTGCGTGCCCCTAGCTCGGCTCCTCCTCTCATGCCTGTGGCTGTGCAGTGACCTCTCCGAGATCTCCCTGCCTGTGCCCTTGCCACACCTTTGGCGAGTCCATCACAGCCTCTAGAATGGTCCTGTAAGGCACAAGTCCAGCTGTGTCACTCTGCAGTGACTGCCATCTCATTTAGAACCACAGGCTGAAGTTCTTGCTGGACTAAAAGACCCTGCTGACATCACTCTGGATTTCCTCTAACCTCTTGTTGACTCCAGCCACATCAGGCTCCTTGCTTTCCTTCGAGTGTGCCAGGTTCACCGTGCCTCGGGCCCTTTGCTCATGCCATTCTTCTGCCTAGAATGCTCCTCACTGGGTGCTGGGGTGGATCGTGTCTCCATCTCTCTCATAGTTTATTCAGAAGTCGCCTTTTCCATCAAGCCTTCTCTGGCCAGTCTGTCTTCAGTTTCAACTTCTCTGCCCACCAGACTTCATAACCCACCCCACCTTTTTTTCTTCAGCTCTTTGCCATCTAATATACTATACATTTTAAAAAATGTATCCTATCCATAGTCTTTTTTCTCCACTGATGAGGTCTGTAAACTTTGTAAGATCAGCGATGTTTATCTGTCTTGTTAAATGCAGCACCCCCAACTTAGCATGTAATCTTGGGGTGAGTGGACAGTTCTCCTCCTCTGAGAGCCATGGCCTCCTGATGAGGTGGCATCTGTAACTCCTTGCTGGCCTTCATGCTGGCCCTGGCACTCTGCATAGGTACAGTGTGTTTGTCTTGTGCACCATTAACGTGGTACCTGGGACGTGGTTGGTTTCAGTAACTGTCCATATGGGGATTTGTGTCATTAGTGAACCTTTAGCTGAACAGAAAGGTCAACACAAAGCCCAGTTTTATTTCAGTGACGCTGGTGACCTCATTTTCAGATAGCAGGTGGCTACCTGGCTGCTCCTGGGAGTGGCCATGCTGTGTGTGCTCTGAGCATCTTGGCCGTCACCCTTGTCCCCAGCCAGCTCCACTTCTCACTGGCCTAAGCACGGACAGCGTTTACTTTTCAAACTTGGTTTTCTGTGTCAATACTTAATTTTGTTAAAGTAAGTCTTGGAGTTTCCTGAACTCAAAGTTGTGTTGTTGCTAGTTCTGACCAGATGTGAGAGAGACAGAGACAGAGACAGAGACAGAGAGAGATCGAGATCTAGTTCTAGTCTAAAGGTCTGTTCCTGGGCAAGTTTTGATTCATGGATATCAGGGTTAGACTGTACTTGAAATACTTACCATTTCAGAGAGTGCTCAGGATTTAACAAAAACATAGCTGAACTTCACTGCAGTGTTTTCTTCCCCTCAGAGATGGGGCTGGCAACTCCTTCGACCTCTCATCCCTGTCACGGTACAGTGACAACTGGGAAGCCATCACCGGGACAGGGGCCACCGAACACTATCTCATCAATGTTTGCAAGTCTCTGGCCCCGCAGGCTGGCACTGGTGAGGGGGACTCTTCGTGGGGTAATGGCTTGTAGTGAATTTATGGGGGAGGATGGCATGGGAAGGGGATTCTCTGGAGATGTTTTGCTCTTTGCAACATGGAAGTGTTTTGACTGGGAAGCAGCACCAGGGGGAATTGTGTAACCCTTTTCCTGTTTGCCCAAAGAATACCTGCCAGTGGCACTTGAGGCTGCGCGTTTCCCTCGAGATAACTTGCAGCCGAGAGTCCTAAAGACCTCACCCTCAAAGTGTCCACGAAATATTTTGATTTTATTATTATTTTTGCATCATTCTAATCTATCTGTGGTCTTTGGAAACAAATGACATCATTCTATTCATAGCATTCTGTTTTTAGTAGCGGTATTTCCATTTCCAAAATGTAGTAATTCTCTTCTTTTTTGGAGGGTAGTTCTCGTAAGGATCAGAGCTGCTTCCACTCTGGCTCCTCAGAGGCTTAACCTGGCAAATCTGGGCTGTTTCTTGGCTGTTTAGAAATAACTCCAGGAACATTTTTTATATTTTCACGTTGAAAACCAGTCAGATTTGCTTCTGCTTCAAAGAGTGTGTTCGTGTAAAATCAAATGAATGTGGCCGTGAACTGCACTTTTTTTCCTAAGTGGGAAATGGGTGAAGGGTCTTCACGACTGATCACTGGTATGGCCCAAGGTAGGTCAGTGCTGAGGCCTCTGCAGGAAGCATTATAACCTTTTTTGAACATGAGAGATGGAGGTAGATAAAAATAGCAACGGAGGCTAGTAATGCTTCTCAGCAGGGTGGGAGATAGGAGGGTATGTGGAGTGGGGGTTCTGGTGTATGCCCGCTATTCTCATCAGGAGTTGTGTGGGTGATCCTTTTGCGATGCAGAGGGTAGCTCGCCCAGACCCTTGGTGCTGGGGTGAGCCTAGAAGTCAGACTAGAAGTGCACATGTGGGACTAAGTCCCTAGTGATCTTGGTGCCACCCTGGCCTTTCAGAATCTCTCATCCTCTGCATGGTTTGAGGCTGTGACCTGCTTCCCCCTGTCGTGCTGTGCTGGGAACACCCTGGCACTGTGGCTCTACCCCAGTGGCCTGGACTAATTTTTTAACTGGGGCAGATGGCATGGACATTTCAGGTACTGGGAATGGGCAGAGTTCCTGGTGACTTTCTGAATAAAGAGTGTGTGCGTGCAGGCCATTTAAAATGTTCCCTTGGCTTAATCTAGGAATTTTAGCTTCATTGTATGTGGGGTTCAGAAATAACTTAAGACTGTTGCTTCTTGGATACCGCACCCCACCCCATGCCTGCCCCTAGTCCATCTGTGTTAAAACAGCTTTAAAATGCAAAGAAAGCGGCAGATGATTTGGAGTGACTGTTGGAATACAAAGCGTGTGGAGTTCTGAGGCATGTCTGGCATTGCTTGCCAGATGCGGTTCTATCCTGGGACCACAGAGTCGCTGAAGGTAACTCTTGTGTCTTGTGCTGTAGAGCCGTGCCCTCCAGAAGCGGCCGCGTGTCTGCTGAGTGGCTCCAAGCCCGTGAACCTCGGCAGGGTGAGGGATGGGCCTCAGTGGACAGATGATGTCATTGTCCTGAAGTACGTCGATGGAGACTTATGTCCAGACCGGATTCGGAAGAAGTCAGCCACCATCCGCTTCACCTGCAGTGAGAAACAGGTGGTGAGTGTTAGAGCTTCTCAGCCCCTGCTGCCACAGCATGGGGAGCAGTGAGGGTCCGAGGGTCAGTGGGACTAATGTCCTTCCTTCATCAGATGTGAGTTGTGGGGCTCAGGATGACGCAGCTTTACGGAGGTTGAGAGCAGTGTGTCCCTGGCCTGTGAGCTGGGGATCCCACTTCCACTCTGGCTCCTCAGATGCTTAACCTGGCAAGTCTGGGCTGAGGTTCTTGGCTGTTGTTAAGAGTTTCACTGAGATCCCCCAAAGGCTGCAGAGACATGGCCATTTGATGATACAACCTTTGTCTTCATGGGGGGTAGCGTGAGAGGTGAGAAGGCTGGCTGGACCCAGGTCAGAGGTGATGCTTCCACTTCCTAGCCACGTAATATGGTTAATTACCCAAGCATCCAACACCATTCACTCATGGGTAGCATGTCGTGTACCTGTTACGTCATTTGTGGGATTTTGAGAGAAGAAGTGGGAAGTGACAGATGTCGTTTCTGCCCTATGATAGGTGCCCAGTCCTCTCTCCATGAACAATTCTTCCCCTCCTTGGTTGGCGTGTACTGCGGTTAAGCAAATGTCACCACGTCAGTGTTTTCCATGTGAGACAGATGAAGCCCTGTGTGCCAGTGCGTGATGAGGGCTGAGACTAAGTTTGGGCCTTAACTCAGGCCAGACCAGCCTGCTCAGTGGTAGGATGCTCACCCCATGCTCCTCAGTGGTGTCACAGCGTGGGTGGGAGAACCAGAGGAGAGGGGCAGGAGCTGGAGCTCTGGAGCAGCAGTGAGGCTTCCTCCAGGGGAGGAGTTGCCGAGAATAGCTCAGACTCCTGCTTAAGGGCTCTGGAGACCTGAGCCCTGGGGGCTTCTTGTCTCTGATTGAGCAGGAAGGCTCATGGCCAGGACTAAAGGGCTGCTAGATGTGTGGGAGGGAAGGGTGAGGGTGCTCTCTGCCCCAAGGCTGAAAGCCAGTGTGGCTAGACACCAATGTGGCTTGTCAGAGTGTGCTGCAGGGCTGTCCTGGGGCTGCCGCACACATCTTAGCAACCCTGTGGTGGGCATGAAGTGTCCTGAGACGAGCAGAGCAAGACCAGTGCCCACGGGAGAATTGGTAGGATTAACGACCCACTCCCTTGACAGGCCTTCTCTTTTGACCATAAAGAGATTTCAGTTCCTTTGTTTTAGAATCTTCCCATTATCTCCTCATCCATGAGCATCCTTTCCTCCTTGCCATTAGCCTCCCGTCCTATGCCTCAGCCTGAGGAACCTTCCTGGTCCCTGGTCAGCTTCTGGCTGTGCGTATCTTTCGCTTACCAGCATGTGGAATCTGTGGTGGCAGCTCAGGACACATTTTGGCCCTTTTCCCTGTCTGCAGCTCATCCCGTAAAGACACGGGCACGGAAATTCCTTGTGCTTGTGCATTTGTGCCCTTGGTGTAGGTTGAAACCATGATGAACATCAGACATGCACAACCCCTTGGGAGCCACCTGTCTTTTCTTGTAGAACTCTAGGCCCATGTTCATCAGCGCCGTGGAGGACTGTGAGTACACCTTCTCCTGGCCCACGGCCGCGGCCTGTCCTGTGAGGAGCAATGTGCATGACGACTGCCAGGTCACTAACCCCAGTACAGGTGAGAAACAGCACTGTCACCAAGCCCAGCTCGGTGGGGAGAGAGAGTGCTATCTCTACACCCAGCTCAGAGGAGGGATGGTGCCTTCACAAACTGCAGCTCAGGGGAGGAACACCATGCCCAGCTCAGGGGAGAGATGGTGCCCTCACCAAACCCAGCTCAGGGGAGAGACATGCTGTCACCAAGCTCAGCTCAGGGGGGAGAGGGTGCTGTCACCATGCTCTGCTCAGAAGAGGGATGGTGCCCTCACGAACTCCAGCTCAGGAGGAATAGTGCTATCACCAAGCCCAGCTTGGAGGAGAGACCCAAGGAGAAGCTGTGGCAACACTCACCCTGGGCAGAGGTGTCATGTGTATGAGTGCATTTGGCCTTTCTCTGGTTTGGCTTCTGTTTTCTCCTGGCTGTCCTTCGGTGGAGGTGAGACCCCTCCCTGGAAGCCATGTACTTGTCATTCTGTGGTGTGAGAGGTGCTTCTGACTGGGCTCACTGACAGCGCCAGCCCACTAGCTCTAGAGTCTCTGGAGCAGGTTAGAGTAAGTTCCTCGGCTGCTTTGCAGAGTCAGCATGGATGGCCTGGAGGCTTGTGTGCTGGGCACCTGCAGGGGTGCAGGCAGTCCATCGGCAGTGAGGGGGATGCCTGGGGTTCTCTCCATACCCACAGGAATTCTAGTGGTTGCTGTGCTACAGCCCACAGGACAGAGGATGCTCTGAGCCATGGTGCTTTGGGGAGAGATGAGGCATCTCTTGAATTAGGAGTCTGATGGTCTCATGATGCAGACCAGCTGGTCCGAGCATTTAGGGCCATGCTGTTGAACAGGCAGGGAGTTGCAGGGGACATCAGGAGTCCTGATGCCACGTGTGTGAGCCCGCTGGAGATGTGCTCCTGAGGCTGAGCTCCCTGGAGTCATTGTCTTCTTCTTTGTCCGACAGGACATCTATTCGATCTGACTTCTTTGAGTGGCAGAGTGGGATTCACAGCTGCCTACAGTGAGAAGGGGCTCGTTTACATGAGCATCTGTGGGGAGAATGAAAACTGCTCTCCTGGCGTGGGTGAGTGCTGCGGCCCCTCGGGTGTTCTCTTACTCTCTCATCCCTGGGGTCCTCGGCCTGACCACGTGACAAAAGCAGAAGGGGTGAGCAGAGCCAAGATCAATTGCCTTCCTCTCCTCCTGCTGTCAGCAATATGGGGGCTGTGGGGCTGCGTGACAAGACATTAAATGTAAAGCAGGGGCCAGAGATGGACTGGACACTTGGAGTCGTGAGTGTCAGTTCTGAAGTTGATAGTCTGGACCTGCAGGAAGTTCTCATCAGAAAGCTGGCCCATTGAGTCGTGTCTGTTTCCCCTACCCTTTCTGCAGGGGCCTGCTTTGGACAGACCCGCATCAGCGTGGGCAAAGCCAGCAAGAGACTGAGCTACGTGGATCAGGTCTTGCAGCTGGTGTACGAGGACGGGTCCCCCTGTCCCTCCAAGTCTGGCCTGAGCTACAAGAGCGTGATCAGCTTCGTGTGCAGGCCCGAGGCTGGGCCGACCAGCAGGCCCATGCTCATCTCACTGGACAAGCAGACCTGCACGCTCTTCTTCTCCTGGCACACACCGCTGGCCTGCGAGCAGGTGGTGAGTCCAGAGACGTTGTGGGGAACGCACCACCCGATGCCCAGCGGAACCCAGACCCCTTTGCTGGATTCACTCACCCCCAGTAGATACCCCGCCCACCCCGTCCACTCCTGGCTGACCCATAATCAAGTGAAGTGCCCATTGCTGTGTAACAAAGCATTTTGAGACATTAATCTGCCCTCTGTGCTTTCTGGTTACTGTTCAGCTTTTACATTCTTATGGATGACTTGGTGGCAATTAGGAAAATATTTCTGTAGACTCACATGCAGTCTTTCCTGTTTAACAGACAGAATGTACCGTGAGGAATGGAAGCTCTATTATTGACCTGTCCCCTCTCATCCATCGCACTGGTGGTTACGAAGCATATGATGAGAGTGAGGATGATGCCTCTGATACCAACCCTGACTTCTACATCAACATTTGCCAGCCACTAAACCCCATGCATGGGGTGCCTTGTCCTGCTGGAGCTGCCGTGTGCAAAGTTCCTATCAGCGGCCCCCCCATAGTAAGTAGGGGAAATCCGAGGGTGGGGACAAATTTTGCAAGACTTTAGCGAGAACCTTCATGTTATGTTTCTTCCTTTTAATGGAGAGTTACTCTGGCAAAAGGAATGGAGAGATGTTCTGGGTGTACTATGGGAAGATGAAGGGGTGGAGCATTGAACCGTCTGCCAGTGATATAGTCAGGGTCTTCGAGCATGTGGGATAATGTGAACATATTTGTATAGATGTACTCTTGGTGTCCTGCTAGGTGCCTTTGACCCGAATCAAGACAAGTGTCTAGGTAGAGTGGCAAGAAAGCACATTGGCCTAGCCTGGTTTCTTTGCCAAAATGCTTGTCTTGTGTAATTAAAAGCTTACGAAACGCAAGCACTTTCTTGGGTAACAAGTTATACTTAAAGGCAAGATCAGATTTGCTAATAGCTAAAATATTCTGCCTTGAAAGTTTTGTTTTTACGCTAACATTTTCAAATACAGATTTAGATCAGTGAAAATCATCTCCGTGAGTTATAGTCCTATTTTGTCCAATCCTTGGTATGTTTTAGTACTTGAAATGCATTTCCAAAGTTGCCTTTTGTGTATCTGTATTAAAAGATGAGTCTTCTTTTAAGATATCTGGATGTCCTTTTAAAAGGTGGACCTTATATGTGGTGTGGGTGCAGAGAAATGTCAGAGTGGGTAGGGAAATTGGGCACAGCATAAATGTGACAGAGCTGCAGCTATGTGAGCAGTGGAGGCCTGGAAACACGAAGTCTTCCCAGGAAGCCTTTTGCAGCTTCCTTTCTGACAATGCCGGTCGGGGAGCCTAGTTGTGAATCATCTTCCGAGAGGTCCGATCTGCTGTATTTTCTTAGTTGGCCGCCCTTTGTCAGAGTCTAAAAACTGTAGTAAGTTATTTAATTGGAGAGGGTGTTGTGTCATGTGGTCTGAACATGCTCCACAGTGGTGGATGGTAAACCCTGTAGCTGGGAACAGAATCATGGGAGGATACATATGCATACATGCGTCTACTCACACGGTCATCACCTACACCGTTACTGCCCATTCACCTTTTTTCATTTATTTTTTGTTTAATTTCTAGATTTTTTTTCTTACAATATCCAGACTAGTCTGATCTTTCATTTATTTGTTTATTCACTCAATATTATCAAACAGTCACTGTGTGACAGGTGCTGTGCTCAGCAATAAAAATGAACAGTGAACACCACCTGTCTCCTCCCTTGAGGACACAGCCATCCCGGGGTGGTGCCGGGCATTGAGGAGGCAGGCTGGCATGGGGTGGGGGCTATTTTTCAGGTTCCTGCCTTCCACCGTCAGGTGAGGAGGGCAGTGTTGCATTCCTGATACAACTAGAGAAAGGAGTTTCTTTTGCTTAGAATTTTTGAAAATTGAATATATGCAGAAACAGAACCAACCTTAGAACTCACCTTAGGATCCAAACTGGTAACTACCAATATTACAGACATTTTTCTGTAGTATCTTAACGTCAAGACTTCTTAATTGAGGTGGCATTATTATTATTGGCCCAGTTTCTTTAGATGCTGCTGATTTTCAGAACTGATGAGGTCTGGCTGTTTGCAGTCCTGTGTTAGCATTTATTCCGCCAGCCTTGGGAAAAATTGATTTTCTTTTTGCTGTTGCTCTTTGTTTAGGATATCGGCCGGGTCACAGGACCACCAATACTCAATCCAGTAGCAAATGAAATTTACTTGAATTTTGAAAGCAGTACTCCTTGCTTGGCGGACAAGCATTTCAACTATACCTCACTCATCGCGTTTCACTGTAAGAGAGGCGTGAGCATGGTAAGTGTGCCTGGGTGATAGTCTAGATGCTCAGCTGTGGGTAGTGAGCCAAGGCCAGACAACCAGGAAGTGCATTGCGGGTCCAGGGATACCCTTGTTCAGAACGTCTGCTTTGGATAATATGGGACATCAGTGTGTCTGAACAGTTTAAGTCGTTGTTTGAGGACTGAGCAAGCTTACCCTGAGTTACCAGCACACAGAGGCTTGCTATACTTTAAAAACCTGCAACACTTGAGTACAGAAATGATACTCATCTTTGACTACTGATGTGAAAGTGTCATCAATTTAAAAAAATATATATATATTAGGTTACCAATTTTATTCTTAGTGGGAAATCAGACAGGCTTTTGGGCAGCTGTAATCATTTAAAATGTAGCCCACAATTCAGAAGTTAGCAAATAACAAAAGACCTCTGGAATCAATAGCTGAAACAAAGTGTTAATTTCTGTTATTTGTGCATTTCAAAAATAATACCAGTTTCCATCATAATGCATACCATTTTGTTATAAAGAGCTTTTGTGTGCATCTTTTTCTTGACCTTCCCTGTGAATTGGGGATAAATTGGTGGATCACGGCCCCCATTCTGCAGGGACTTGGAGTGGCTCTGCAGGGGCTAAACTGCGCCTGGCCTGCTGTGCAGGTGACAGCCCTTTGCTCCAAGTAGCACAGCTCCACAGCCCCTTGTCTGTGCTTCTGGAATCTGTGAAGCTCTGCACACTTGTGACACCTTTGATATGAATGGACTGAGGCTATCAATGGTGTTTGTCCTATTGAATGTGAATATTCATACATCTTGCTATAGAAATAGTAACATGCTTGATTATAGTATCTGGGGTGTGTATGTGTACATATGTACATCATGTAATAGAAATAAATATCCTGAATTGCCTCATAAAGTCCTAAATAAACATGAATTCCAAGGCTTATCTGACCCCAAGGAGTCCAGGTGCTGGAACAGTATCTACAGTGTCTTACTTCTGATAAAGGTGGCTTCCTGATAGTTTCGACTAGAGCAAGTTTGTAGCGGGACTGCCAGTCATGGGATGGTAGCTGCCTGCCAGGAGGAGAGTGTAGTAATTGAGAGAGGAGAGAGTCACCCCTCTGCCATCTGGGACTGCTCCACGGAGGCCCACAGCACCTCAAAGGCCTTGGGTGTGTCCCTGTCCATGAATCCTTGAGTGTGATGACAATCCTGAATTATCAAGGAGGGTGAAGCTATATTCAGTCACCTCCTTTCATCTGCTTATGTCTGTATATTTCTTTTCCTTTTTTTTTTTTTTTTTGAGTAGGAGTCTTACTCTGTAACCCAGGCTGCAGTGGCATGCTCACTCTGCAGTGGCACACTCACAGCTACTGCAGCCTCGACCTGCTGGGCTCGGGCGATCCTTCTGCCTCGGCCTTCCAAGTAGCTGGAATTATAGGCATGTGCCACCATGCCCAGTTAATTTTTTTTTTTTTTTTTGATTTATTGTAGAGATGAGGTCCTGCTAACTTGCCTAGGCTGGTCTCGAACCCCTGGGCTCAGGCAATCCTCTTACTTCGGCTTCCTAAAGTGCTGGGATTACAGGTTTGAGCCACCATGCCCAGCCATGTCTGTATATTTCATGAGTGTGTCTACATCTGCCTCTGGATACACAGTGTAGGGCAGCATGAACTTTACCTTGAGAGGGATGTTTTCTATAGCATTTCATTTTTTATTTATTTGTTTGAGTTGGAGTCTCACTCTGTCACCCAGACTGGAGTGCAGTGGCTGCTCCCGGCCACCGCAGCCTTGACCTGCTGGGCTCCGGCGATCCTTCCACCTCAGCCTTCCAAGTAGCTGGAACTACAGGCGCGTGCTACCATGCCTGGCTAACTTTTGATTTATTGTAGAGATGAGTTGCCCAGGCAGGTCTCGAACCCGCGGGCTCAGGCAATCCACTCACCTCAACCTCCCAAAGGCGCGGGATTACAGGCTGAGCCACCGAGCCCAGCTCAAGAGTCATTTTCTAAAAAGCAAGTCACAGGTAGGCTGAAAACATCAGAGCATAGACAAGAAACTGTACATTCAATAAAGTTGCCTTTGGAGGGTTGTCAAAATCCAAGGGAAAAATAAGATAAGTACTATAAAAAAAAGTTCCAGAAGGTCTAGCACTCAATCACTAATTTAATCAGCAGTAAACTGTATGTAGGTTCTGTCAGTTCCTAGTCACAAACACATTCCACCAAACTTTTCTGAACCACAAGACTCTTAAGACCCAGATCTGTGCCTGCCAAGACGTACATTACCGCTTTTTCTCTCCACAAATACTACTGGCTTAGAAAATTCCACCTGCTGCCTTCCACATCCCTAGTATCTAACTGGACTTTGGGCCCTGAACACCCCCTCAGCAAGTCCTGTGCTTTTATATTCCATAACTAAGAAAACTTGGGAGGCTACAGAAAGCCTCAGACAATGGATAAAGGTCAATTTTTTTTTTCCAGAGGAGTAGAATCCAAGTCCTTGTTTCTGTTCACCTTATTAAGAAGGGCAGTTTGAATCCTCTACAACACCATGAGCATTCATCTCTGGTGTACTCAACAGGGAAGCCTATAAAATTCAAACCAGATCAAGTCCCCTTCAGAACTTGTCACAGCAGATGGCGATGCAGGTTTCTTGCTATGATGTATGCTTTGTACAATGCCAAACATGCTCTTGCTTAAAAATAAAGATGTAACCATTTTTGATTCTGTGAAGTATGATCCCAATCCGTAAGAAAAGAATGAGAAATGTCTAGGGGGATATTAATTTATAGGAATCACACCTTAGGTCTTCCTGCCAATACCTCAACCTAAGCAACGAATTAAACCAGAGGATAGCACAATTATATGTAATGCATTAAAAGAATGGGATAAGTTGAAAGTTCACATCAAGGAGAGCATTTCAGATGCAATCTGAAAATCCAATGTCCCACTGGAAGGGCACTACACTTAATTCTATTGGCATACTTTCCTATAAATAATACTTTATACCTACATGGCATCTTACAGCTTAAAACATTTTCCCATTTCCATTTTTTGGGGGGAGGTGGGACCAACAAAGCCCAACTATAAACTCTGTGTATTTCCTTACAGATGATGCAGAAGACTCAATGAGTACAACTAAAAGACAGAGCCCATTTCATACTCAGGGTCACTGATTGCATCCTCGGCTCTTTCTTTTCTCTTACTGAAATACAAAGATTCACGTCACCTCAGCATTTACTGAGCATCTGCCATAGGCGCAGTCTGTGCTTGGAGCTGGGATTTAAATAGCTCCAGTCCCTGCCCTGTGTGGAAAGTGAAGGCCAGTGGAGAGAGGCAAATAAGCATAGCAGCGGGATACCCAGCCACTGTAGCTGAGCATACCATGTACTCAGAGAACGTCAGAGGACACCAAGAGGCTTCAGAGGGACCAGCCTCTGAGCCAGGACTTGAAGGATCAACAGAATCCCCAAATGGAGAGGCAGAGAGAATGGAGCATACTAAACAAAGTGCCAGGGTAGTGACTGGGTACTGGAGCCAATGGGCACACTGCAGGTCAGGGCCCAGGGCACAGCAGACCTGGACTGACACCAGGAAGAGGACTTAGTGTTTGTAAAGACCCTCAGGGCCCACACAAGGAGTTTGGATTGCATCTCAAAGAAGGGGTTCAAAGGCAAATCAAGGGGAGCTAACCATTACAAAGATAAGATTAAATAGTTAAAAAACCAATTTATGGCAGTTAAGAAAACAGTGCCAAATTAATTATATTGGCTAATTCTCAGTTACATACACACACATACATACATACATACATACATACATACATACTGGAAGGAAAATTAATGAATATATGTGCCAGGTAAGTATGGAGGTAGAAAGCAACATTTGTAACTTATAAATCGGAGGTTGAGATTAGAGCAGCAGGAAGGGGTCTGACTTCTCTAACAATATTTTCAAAACCCCTGGCTACCCTTTCTTAGGTGAGCTCTTCAGGGCAGTTAAGTCTAGTAAAAGCAGTTCTCTGAAAAGTGTAACACAGACACTTAACTTCTGCCTTCCCCTAGGATCTTGGGGACCTGCCAAAGGAAACTTCATTTGTTCCCTTCACTTCTGTCTAAATGCCATTCTGTCTCTCATAGCAATCCTTCGGAGAAGCTATCTTAGCAGTGGTTAGAAGGCAACACTGCCCTCCCTACTGTTCCAAATAGACAACATGAGGAAACACCCCCAGGAGGGGGTGAGGGAAATGGAGAAGCACCAATCCTTTAAGGTGGTTATTTGTTCAAAGCAAAGTTGCTCAGTAATTCAATCTATAAAATCCCGTATTTAAAATCACGCCCAACCCTTATCACTCCATTGTTGAATTAAAGCACACACATACAGGTAGCTTATGTTGAATTTTAAAGCCTCTTGGATGGCCAGAGGCCAAGTACATATGACCCCTCTGACTATTAAACAGCACCTTCAGGTGGGTCTGAAGATAGGGTCACCTGGAAGGACCAACAGCAAAAACCACAGCCAGACCTGGCTCATACCTACTATCCCAGCATAATCACGTGTGTCCTTCTCCACTATCAAAAGTATTCCCTTTGGAACTAGAGACCTTGGCTAGTGTGGACTCATCTTCCAAATACAAAAACACCCACCCAAGTATGCAGTTCAGTCCTGGCCTGGAACCGACCTTCATTACTGCCCACCTCCTCAAATGCAAAAGTGTCATTATAAACACCTATATGTCCTTCTCTCTCAAAGTCTTTCACACATAGTATAGCTTTCCAGATCACCCCACAGACACTGTCCAGGATCATCTGGATCTGGAAGCAAGACTTTAAAATATGTGTTTTATAGTGAACCAGAGAGGAAAAAGCATAAAAAGAACACACTGCCATCTGATGAAGGCACCACAATAAAATACACACACACATATCCACACACAAAACTCCTGTACTGACTTAGGGTGCTTTAAGACACAGTTCTTCGGCAGAATCTTTTGAGATTTAGAAGCCACAAAGTTTGTCATCTCATTACTCATACAAGCTTCACTGTTTACAGTATGGGTGTGGAGCAGATGAGGGAAATTCTATAGATTTATGAGGCTTCAAACAGTCTTCACCTAATACCAAAGAGGAAGACCAAATTAATTGTGTCTTTTCCCTTGGTTATATTTTATTTAATAAAAAACAAGTATTCTCTATCCCCAATCTTACTAGTACTTTCAATCTAGCCTCTAACATCTTTACCTTTTAGTATCAGATTTTTTCTAGGTATTCGTGCAATTCCCAGAAGTACTAACCAACTGTTATTCAGATATAGGAAGTAAAGACATAATCACCAAGCATGAAGCAGTAATCCACCAAGAAACACCCACGGCAGAACTATAATGAAAGCAAAGATTGGAGGGACCTCTTTGGTTTAAAAAACAGAGTTCCCTCCCTCATTCCTTTCGTCTCTCTTTCTCTCTCTCTCTGTATTTTCTAGAACATGTAAGATACTTTTGACAAATCTACACATATTTCACAATAATCCCTCTTGCCCTTTGGAGATGGTGGAGGTGACCCACTGCCCCGTCTACATTGTTCCTTAACTCCTCCCCCAAAAGACTCAGTAATACCATCCTCACAGGATTTCACATAATGATCAAAAGAGACACCTACAACGCTATTCCATGTGTCCCAAGTCACCCCCGTCTCGACCTGGGTTTGTGGCTGTAACTCACCATCCTCCTCTTTGGTTTTGAGGACCATCTTGTTCCCTTACAGGTCCGTCTGACCTTCAAAGGAGAGCTATAACTAACTCAGAGTCAAGTTCTCCTGTGAGGTATGACTGGATGGGGTCAGGGATACCTGCAGGGTTGTCCAACCACTAGGACAGCTCACAGCTGCTTCCTGAACAAACAGGCAATGGCTGGCTGCAAGCCTGGGCCAATCAGCCTCCAGCCTCCAAAGAAGCGGCACTCCCAGGAACAGCCACCACCCAGTTCCTGAAGTCAAGCTCAAGCACCTTCCAAGTGCATTAACCAACTGCATCCCTGAAAGCAGTCTTACTCAGTATTCATACTAGTCTTTTCTCAGACATAGCCAAAGTCATAGATAGAGCCTGCTGCTGTTTTTCTCTTCGCTTTCCAGTAACCTCAGAGGATTGCTGCTAGGACCCCTCCCACCAACACCAAAATCCACAAATGCTAAAATCCCTAATGTAAAATGGTGTAGCATTTGCATATAACCTACACACATCTACCTATATACTTTAAATTGTCTCTAGATTACTTATAATATCTAATACAATGAGCATGCTAGGCAGCTGTTATGATGTATTATTTAGAGAATGATAACAAGAAAACAAAGTCTGGACCATAGTGGATCATGCCTGTAATCCCAGCACTTTGAGAGGCAGAGGTGGGAGGACAGCTCGAGCCCAGGAGTTTGAGACTAGCCTGGGCAACATAGTGAGACCTCATCTCTACAAAAAAAAAATTTAAAAATTAGCTGGGTGAAGTAGTACGTACCTGTAGTCCCAGATATTCAAGAGGTTGAGGCGGGAGGATCACCTGAGCCCAGGAGGTAAAGGCTGTGGTGAGCAGTGATTATGCCACTGCATTCCAGCCTGGTCCAATAGAGTGAGAACCAACTCAAAAAAAAAAAAAAAAAAAGAAAGAAAAGGAAAAAGAAAAAAAGAAAGGGGGGGGTCCTGCACATATTCAAGCACAGACACAACCTTCCTCCCCCCCACTCCGATATTTTCAATCCTCAGTTGGTTCAATCATGGATATGGAATCCACAGAGAGAGAGGGCCATCTATACTTTCTTAGAATGAAATCATTTAAAACCCCTGGTCCTCTTACAATGAGATAATAGCACATTTCCCAAGAGAATGACTAAGAGATCGTGATCACTACAGCACGTTATGAGGTCACAGGCTAAAAGCAGAGGGCAGAATTTAGAAGCCAAAAAAAAAAATATCCAAGGGCCAAATTCTCATATAAGTTCAATTTTATCCCTATAATAATTTCTAATGTGTTGCACCAAAGTGTTCTTTTTTGTAGTCTTATTATGTTTATAATACATGTTCATTATCAAAAATCAGTAAACAGTAATAAGGAAAAAAGAAAACACCTTAATCCTATTACCAGTGATAACCACTGATGACATTTTGCTGTATATTTTCCATATTTTTGTCATACATATTATATATATTCTCTCTATACACATACACACACAGAGAGAGACACACATACACACACGAAATTGGATATTTTACATGCTATTTTATAACCACCTGTTTTTTACTTATAACAAACATTTCCCAATGACTGTAAATGGATATCTATCACACTTTTTACTATTCACAGTCTGGACATAATTTTTAACCAGTTCCTCCACTGTAAAATGTTTAAGTGGGTTCTAATCTTCCTGCCAATCTCAATACCCATGTACACATGTTTGGCACATATCTCCAGTCAAAAATTTCTTAGTAGTAGAATTGCTGGATCCAGATATAGCTTCCCATTTACACATGGGAAGAACTTATAAGTGACAAGTAAAAGGAGAACATCTTGTTCCTATAAGGCATCATCACTGTAGGTGATCTTTTTTTTTTTTTTTTTTTTTTTTAGTTGGAGTCTCACTCCGTTGTCCAGACTAGAGTGCAGTGGCTGCTCCTGGCCACCGCAGCCTCGACCAGCTGGGCTCCGGCAATCCTTCTGCCTCAGCCTTCCAAGTAGCTGGAACTACAGGGGCGCGCTACCACACCCGGCTAATTTTTTGATTTATTGTAGAGATGAGGTCTCACCAAGCTGCCCAGTTGGGTCTTGAACCCGCGGGCTCAGGCAATCCACTCACCTCAGCCTCCCAAAGCGCAGGATTACAGGCTGAGCCACCGAGCCCGGCTGTAGGTGACATTTATTGAGTGCTTACTTTGTGCCCAGTTTGATATAACTTAACTTATCTAAATCCTGAAAGCATCCCTGTGGGGAGAATGTCCTCTCCATTCCCAGTTCATAGATGAGGACACATCCAGAGGGGTTACACAGCTTGCCCAAAGTCCAAGACCAGGCTACAGAGCCAACCCTCTACTACATCTTGCTCTCTGCTAGACTCTCAATCGCCTCTCTTGGTTGTAAATACAAACTCCTGTAGCAGCTTTGTAGGAAGCCTGAAGCTGCTAGACTTTGGCCAGGTCTCACCAGGGAGTTAGAAACATGAACATCTACAGCAAGACAAGTCACACCCTGACGGTGACCACAGGTGCTAACATGCATCAAGGGCAGTAACTTCATCCCACCCTCTTCTTTTTTGCCTAACAATAGTTGAATAAATATATTTGCATTTTCTTTCTCACAGTGTATTTCAATATATATGCATTTTTAACCACTTTGTTTTGTAGAGGCAACTAATATCAACCCAATTTGTTACCTTTTAGTTGAGTATGTCAAAACCACAGCTGTGATCTGTCCTTTCCAATCTCCATCCATATTAAATTCCAGTGTTAAGTCCCACCCTGTGCGATTTCAAAATCTATGTTTAATGATTCCCAAACCAGCAGTTATATCTCCTGGTGTCAGGTCTGATTCGCAGATGGTGATCCTAACTTGTAAGAAGACAGGTCACTTCTATTTTACACCTACTGTCAAATGGTACAGCATTTCTCTGGAATAGACTCCCAAAGGCAAGAGAGCTGGCCATGAGGTCTAAGAACTTCCAGCTTTCACAGATGCTGCCAAAGTGCCTGCCACTTCCCTAATGGGACCAAACTTAACTTCTGCCAGTCTGATAGGGGAAAATGGTTTCTCACTGTTGATGGTTTATGTTCATCTGATACTGATGTTTTTTCATAAGTTTGCAGCATTTCCTCTTTTGTGAATTGTTTGTTCAAATCCTTTGCCCACTTTTCCATTGGTTATTTTTCTTAATGACTTGTAGACTGCTACTGTTTTGTATTAATGTTGCAAAAATTTTATCACAATCTGTCACTTGTTTTTAACTTTAGTTGTATCTTTTGTCTTATAGATGTTTTTATTCTGTTGCAATCAAATCTATAATCTTATCATTTGTTTCATTCAACATTCACAGGGCACATGGAGTGCCAGGAACTAGTGAGACATGAGAAGACCAAACAGACAAAAATACCTGCCCTCATGGCATTTCCACTCTACTTAGATGGGAGAGACAGGGAAACAAATAAGTAAACAATACAGTATGTCAGAGGGCAAGTACCACGTAGAGTGGGAGAGGATGAGAGGGAGGTAGTCAGGGAAAGCGTCTCCTGAGAATGGCCAAGAGGCAGACCAGTGTGGCTGGAGCAGAAAGAATAGCATGAGGAGAAGTGGAAGATACAGTCAGATGGGTGAGGAAGGTGATGGGAGAACTGCATGGGGCCTCACAGGCTATTTTAAGGACTCTGAATTCTACCCTGGGTGAGATGGGTAGTTGCTGCCAGGGTTCTGAGTAATGCAGAGAGATGTGACTTCCTTTGTAACAAGACCACTCTGGTTGTGGGTAAGAATAGACTGGAAACAGCAAGAACAGGTGTTGGAGACAAACTGGGAAGGCTGCTAGAATCATCCAGGTGAGAGGTGAGAGGTGGGAGGTGATAGCAGCTTTAACAGTAAAAGTGGCCAAATTCTTGCTATATTTACTTTTAAGGTAGAACCAAGGACCTGCGAATGGATTCCATGAGAGGTGTGGAAAAGAGAAGAAAGGTAGCTCCAAGCCTTCTGGCCTGGCAAGTAGAGGAATAGAGCTGTCATCTTCTGATAGGCTTCCAACTGGATTTCCCATGATCCACCCTACACAGCCTCTGCCTTGCAGGCCCCATCACTCTACACACACACAGCCCTATCTCTACATCCACCCATGGCTCCTCATGTCCCTTGCTTCTCTGGACCTTGTGACTTCCAGCTTCTACTCCCACTATTCAAAGCATCATTCTTATTTTACCCAGTTCACATTCTCAAAAGAAGGAATCTAACTGACTCACATATAGCCACCATTCCTACTGGTCACAGCAGGTCACCTCTTATGTTTCTGGCCAGCCTAAAATATTGACTGCTTTCAGGATAGGTTTGCGTCCCAGCTCCCATATGCCCCTGGCAAAAGAGCTGCCCCTTAAGTTGCTATGAGTCAGGTAACATCCCCTAAAGCTGGGAGCATCGCAGGGCATACATGGCCCAACACCACATCGTCATCTGTTCAATTTTTGTTGTTCCAAGCAAGTACAACAAATAACACTTTGCTAAAAAAGGAAGTAATGAAGAGCCATGTCTTAAAATTCCTTAAAATAGACATTTAACTACTGAATCACCAAATTATATGTCTGAGTCACTTACAAGAAAAGTGACTACACAATTTATCATCCATACTGAGAGATTTTTTAGATTGAAAGTAGATGCTATTAATAATTACATCAGCTAATTGACATAAACTGGGACTGTTTTTGGCAAACTAAAATAAAATCACCCAACTCGTAAGGTAGATCTATAGTATCAATCCCAGAGCATTATAGAAAAATTATGTATTTAAGGAGGAAATTTTTAAAAGTTTCAAAGTACATTCTGAAATAACCAGAAAAAGAATGGCATATTTTAAAATCAGATCAATTATCTAGGCCTCAGAGCAGTATCTGAGTAAATGATATTGGAAACATGCAAGAGCTGGCACAGGCCATATAGGAAGCATTAAACCAACAAAGTGGAAGAAAACATCTGATAGTTGTTCATATTAAAATCATACATTAGGACGTTTTGACGCAGGTGTTTTGACCGAAGATACTTCATATTTTCAATTAATACATCCTTTTTTTTTCTTTTGAGTTGGAGTCTCTGTCGCCCAGGCTGGAGTGCAATGGCATGCTCACAGCCACCGAAGCCTTGACTTGCTGGGCTCACACGATCCTTCTGCCTCAGCCTTCCAAGTAGCCAGAATCACAGGTGTGTGGCTAATTTTTTGATTTATTGTAGAGATGAGATCTCTCCAAGTTGCCCAGGCTGGTCTTGAACCCATGGGCTCAAGCAATCCCCTCACCGCAGTCTCCCAAAGTGCTGGGATTACAGGCTTGAGCCACCACACTTAGCCTCAATTAATATGTGTCTTAAATAGAATTAATCCTTTGCTTCAGCCTCACCCCCTCCGGCAATAGATGAAGTGAGAATATGCAAACATGTAATGGTTTAAAATGACACTGGAATTTTTTTTTTTTTTTTTAGTAAGAGTCTCACTCTGTTGCCCAGGTTGGAGTGCAGTGGCACGCTCACAGTCACCACAGCCTGGACCTGCTGGGCTCAGGTGATCCTTTCACTTCAGCCTTCCAAGTAGTTGGAACTACAGGTGTGCGCCACTATGCCCCACTGATTTTTCTTGATTTATTGTAGAGACATGGCTTACCGTACCCTTGACCCCCTGGACTCAAGTGACCCTCCTGCCTCAGCTCCCAAGTACCTAGGACTACAAGCATGTGCCATCATGTCTGGTTAATTTTTTTTTGGTAAAGACATGGTCTCACTATGTTGCCCAGGCTGGTCTCAAACTCATGGGCTCAGCCATCCTCTGCCTTGGCCTCCCAAAGTGCTAGGATTACAGGCATGAGCCACTGCATTCAATCTATTTATGTAATAGTCTTAAGTAAAATTTGTTTTTAAAAGCATAATACCCATATCGGTTATAATCCCAAAGAAACAGAAACACACTCCAAGCGAGAGTCTGGAAAGAAAGGCATTATCTATAAAAGTGATAACAGATTTAGGGAGAACTCCAAGCAGTGATGAAGCACCCCAGGGCTAGCAACAGGGGGTGGCCCTCATCAATGCTAAGTCAGAAGGAGCAGGGAGCACTGTGCTGCTGCTGAAGTGGTGCGTGGGGGGGCCATCTGGCAAGAGTGTTGGTAGAGGATTCCACTAGCCTCAGCTACCTGTAGGGAAGAATCACCTTTACCACACTCCCCTCCCATACACCAATCTCTTGGCCAAACCAGGAACCAGAGGGGATGGAAGCCTGAAGATGCACTCCATCCAGGACAGCCTTCTGCAGAGAACAGGACAGTGCCAGGCAGGAAGTGGAGCTGAGAGGCTGGGGGGAAGGAAGGCATCTGGCATAGCCCCTAAGCCAGGAGATCACGGGGGCCACGTTTCCTACTGTTGAAAAAGGGATTTGGAAGCATAGAAAGATGGGAAGACTAGAAAGAACCCTAAGACTGAAATGCAATTGGAAGAGCTAGTATTTTTAATGGTTGCATTATATACACACTGTAATTTACTTAGCCAGTTCTACTTTTGGACATCCATTCCTTTATATCCTATATAATGCTGCCACATCTTTGTACCTTTGCTTCTACTGACTAGTTCTAAGTTTAGTCTAACTTCCTAAGTTCCTCTTAAGGGTCACTCAAAAGATACAAACTATTTTAAGGCTCTCTATACATGCTATGAAATCAGTTTCCAAAAGAATTGTTTCTATTTACCAGCCATCTTCTAAATTGTTAGCCTAG
Organism: Tarsius wallacei; assembly: GCA_963574415.1. Classification (NCBI taxonomy): domain Eukaryota; kingdom Metazoa; phylum Chordata; class Mammalia; order Primates; family Tarsiidae; genus Tarsius; species Tarsius wallacei. The sequence goes on along the minus strand of CAUYQG010115742.1, from coordinate 3,783 downwards.
CCACAGCTAAATGTCCAGTGAGGATTATTATTTAAAACACTGCCAACTAGATAGACAAAAAGTAGGAAGACCTCGTATCCACAAATTAAAAAGAAAAATTAGTCAGGGGTGGTGGCACACACCTGTAGTCCTAGCTACTTGGGAGGCTGAGGCCGATCTCTTGAGCACAGGAGTTTGAGGCTGCAGTGAGCTATGACTGTGCTGCTGTGCTCCAGCACAGACAACAGAGTGAGACTTTGTCTCTAAAAATAAATAGGCTGGGCACGGTGGCTTATGCCTGTAATCCTAGCACTTTGGGAGGCCGAGCGAGGACTGCCTGAGACCATGGGGTTGAGACCAGCCTGGGTAACATGATGAGACCTCACCTCTACAATAAATCAAAAAATTAGCCAGGTGTGGTGGTGCACATGTAGTCCCAGCTACTTGGAAGGCTGAGGCAAAGGATCTCCTGAACGCAGCAGGTTGAGGCTGTGGTAGCCATGAGTGTGCCATTGTACTCCAGACTGGGTGAGAATTCGTCTCAAAAAAATAAAATAAGACAGAATAAATAAAATGAAAACAGAACTAAGCCAGGGAGTATATATACTAAATACTTTTTAGCAATTATCATCTCTGGACGGTGGGATTATAGAGAGTTTTCCAATCGTCTCCGTCCATTCACCAATCCTTCCCTCTATGTCCATGCAGACACTGCATTGGACTCCTACCTGGTCTCCTGCCACCAATCTTCCTTCTCAATTCTACTCCCCAGTGATGACCTCTGTATTGATCCACTCAGAAATACCTGAGAATGGGTAAGTTATAAAAAAAATAAGTTTATTTCAGCTCACAGTTCTGTATGATGCCAGCATCTGCTAGGATTTTGGTGAGGCCTAAGGAAGCTTACAATCATGATGAAAAACAGAGAGGAAGCAGGTATGTCACATGGCAAGAGAGGAAGCAAGAGAGGTAGCAAGAGAGGGAGGAGTGGAGCCAGGCTTTTTTATTTATTTGTTTGTTTATTTTCAATTTACTATAGAGACAAGGCTGGTCTCTATTGCCCAGGCTGGTCCCGAAACCCTGGGCTCAGGCAATTCTCTCACCTCTGCCTCCCAAAGTGCTGGGCTTACAGTCATGAGCCACCACATCCAGCCTGGGCTCTTTTAAATGATCAGTTCTCGCATGAACTAACAGAGTGAGAACTCACTCACTACCGCAAGAATGGCACTAAGTCATTAAAGAGAGATCTATCCCCATTACCCAATCACCTCCCGCTAAGCCCCACCTCCAACACTGGTGATCACATTTCATCATGAGATTTAGATGAGACAACCACCCAAACTATATCAATTTCTGAAGCTGTCTACCTGACACAACCCTAAAATCCTAAATCCAAACAGGTGTGGAAGTTTATGCCCGTAATATCAGCACTTTGGGAGGCTGAGGCAGGAGGATTGTTTGAGGTCAAGAGTTCAAGACCAGTCTGGGCAACATAGTGAGACCCACATCTCTACAATAAATAAAAAATTAGCTGAGTGTGGTGACACATGCCTATATCCCAGCTACTCAGGAGGCTGAGATGAGAGGACTGCTTGAGCCTAAGAATATGAAGCCGCAGCAAGCCATGATCACACCACTGCACTCCAGCCTAGGCAACAAAGCCAGACTCAATCTCTAAAAAACAAAATGAAATAAACAAAAAATAAAATCCAAAATCTAAAATGTTTTAAAATCCAAAACTTTTTGAAAGTCAACATGACACTTAAAGGAAATGCTCACTGGAGCATTTTGGATTTCAAATTTTCTGATTAGGGATGCTCAACCAGTGAGTATAATGCATTCCAAAATCCAAAAAAATCCAAAATATTCCTGGTCCCAAACATTTCAGATAACAATTCTTCAACCTGTACTCCTTTTTAATAACATCCTATTCTTTTTTCAGTAACTTGATATCTGAGACTCGTACATTTATATTTTTTATTTTATTTTATTTTTTCTGAGTTGGAGTCTCACTCTGTCACCCAGGTTGGAGTGCAGTAGCACATTCATGGCCACCCCAGCATCAACCTGCTGGGCTCAGGCAATCTTTCCACCTCAGCCTTCCAAGTAGCCAGAACTACGGGCATGCTACCACGCCCGGCTAATTTTTTGATTTCTTGTAGAGATGAGGTCTTACCAAGTTGCCCAGGTTGGTCTCGAACCCCTGGGCTTAAGCAATTCTCTGGCCTTGGCCTCCCAAAGTGCTGGATTACAGGTTTGAGCCACAATGCCTGGCCAAGATTATATTTTTTAAAGCTATCTTCTGTATCTTCCATGATCTGTTCCTTCAACTGCCTCTTTTTGCTTTTTTTTTTTTTCTTGTTAATGTTGAGGGTTTTCCTTAAATGTCTAATAAATATAGGCTGCTTCTTCACATTTAAGAGTGAGGCACTCAGAACCTGATTAGAAGCTCTGTGTGGTAGGCATGACCAACAGAGGTGGGTGGTACTGTGTTATAATAAAGCAGTAATGTACAGAGATCTCCCATGTAGGGCTCTGTAGGTTCTTTTTTCTTGGGCTAGTTACCCAAAGAAGCATTCTCTGATCTCCAGCATGGGTTGTGTGGTCTATAAACCTGACCACCAGTATTTGGGGGGCTAGGTAGAGGGATAAAAGATGGGGATCTCCCACAGACTTTCACTCATGCTCTTTGTCTTCATAGCCTTTTTCAGAAATTAAATCTTCACGCATCACCAGAAGTGCAAGAGAAATCACCTTGCTACAGGAGATGGGGAGAAGCTCTGGAGTCTTAACTGACCACCATGAACTCCTTCGGCCCACCCTTCATGCCCACACCCATTCTCAGAAGCCCTGGGTGCCTTGAAGTCTTTCTGGAATTTGGAGGTAAATCATTTTGCTTCCTGGTGTCCTCTTCCTCTGCAACTTGAATCTTTCCTGACAAGCTGCCAATGGGAGAGAGTTTAGGACATACAATCGTGCAAGTGTCCTCAAAGGCCTGGAAGTAGTATATCTACAGGCTAAGGCAGAGAGTGATAAAGGCTTGTCAAGCCTCTGCAGGCAGAAATCCAGACACCTCAAAACATTGCAGAACTCTTTCAAAGGTTACTTCTACTTCGGTTATCTAAAAAACATACAGTTTACTGTTTTTCCTTACAGACATAAATTGCATTAGACCTTGAGAGAAAAAAAAAAAAAAGGCCTGATGACAAAGATATGTGTAATACGTCACAAAGAATTAAAAGAAGGTTCCTATTCCTTGACATATGCCTACCTTGCACCTGCAAGGTGAACTATACGGGATTTCTGATCACATCTGCTAGTGAAAAGCCTTCATAAGCCAGAATTTCAGCACTTTTATCATCAAAGAGAAACTCAAGACCAATCAGATGTCCAGAAAACCCTAAACCATGCCCTTCAGTCTGTTTATGTACACAATTTGAATTTATTTCAATTTTTTCTAAGGGCCATTAACTTATGCAAGAAAAAAACAAGAGAGGCATAATACATCACAAAGACTGATCTTATGTATTTTGTATGCCAAGAAAGTCTATTATCAGTACCACAAAATGCTACAAAACTGAAAAAATGTTGTGGTTTTGAGTTTCTATATGTTTGGGTTTTTTTCTTTCTGAAAAAAGGGTTCAACGGCACTGGCCCAGATGCTCAGAGAGGACCCTTGTGTGTGTGTGGGGGGGGGGGGGGGGCGGGGGTTTTTGGCTCAGGGGGGTTGTCTTTTAAGTGTAAACAGGGGCCAAAATGAAGACAAGGGGGAAAACTATTTAAAGTGACAACACCTTTATGAAG
>CAUYQG010115740.1:0-15015 GCA_963574415.1 Tarsius wallacei | reverse complement strand
CTGCACTCCAGTCTGGGCAACAGAGTGAGACTCCCAACTCAAAAAAAAAAAAAAAAAAAGAGATAATAGGAGCATTGAGGAGTGCATCAGAAGCAGCAAGGTTGGAGAGTATAAGAGAAGCCTGCTTGCATAAGTGATGTTTGAGCTGATTTTTTTGGAAGTTGTGTAGTCAAAGAAGCAGGCAAAGTCTATTTTAGACTAAGAGAACTATATTTTTTAAGGCAAATGCTATTACGATACAGAATGATTACCTAGGGCTCTTCAAGTACTTTAGTGTGGCTATAGTGATTTTTTTTGTTTTTTTTTGTTTTTTTGTTTTTGAGTTGGAGTCTCACTCTGTTGCCCAAGTTGGAGTGCAGTGGCACCTCAGCCTTGACTTGCTGGGCTCAGATGATCCTTCCGCCCCAGCCTTCCAAGTAGCTGGAACTAAAGGCACGTGCCACCATACCTGGCTATTTTTTCTGATTTATTGTGGAGATGAGGTCTCACCAAGTTGCCCAGACTGGTCTCGAACCCATGGGCTCAGGCAATCCTCTCACCTCAGCCTTCCAAAGTGCTGGGATTTATAGGCGTGAGCCACTGCACCCGGCCTAATGATGTTTTTTTGAGGATTAGGGCAAACTAGTGAACAGGGTCCAGATCATGAAGCGTCCTAAACTAAAGAGTTTGAAGTTTATTCTGAAAGAGAATTTTTAGCTTATAGTATCAGCGTGGGAGCTGGGAAGTTAAGGACAGATCCTGGGATTTAAACCTGATTTGGTTGAAAAAACCTTTTTTTTTTTTTTGAGTTGGAGTCTCACTTTGTCGCCTAGACTACAATGCAGTAGCACGCTCAAGGCCACTGCAACCTTGACTTGCTGGTCTCAGGCTACCTTTCTGCTTTAGCCTTCTAAGCAGCTGGAACCACAGGTGTGCACCACCGTGCCTGGCTAATTTTTTGATTTATTGTAGAGGTCTCTCCATTTGTTCATGCTGGTCTCAAACCCCTGAGTTCAGGCAATCCTCTCGCCTCAACCTCCCAAAGTGCTGGTGAGACCTCGTCTCCACAATAAATCATAAAAATTAGCCGGGTGGGTGGTATGCGCCTGTTGTTCCAGCTACTTGGATGGCTGAGGCAGAAGGATCCCCTGAGCCCAGCAGGTCGAGGCTGCGGTGGCTGTGAGCAGCATGCCACCGCACTCCAGCCTGGGCGACACTGGGACTGTGACGGAAGGATCACTTAAGCCCAGGAATTTGAGACTGTGTTAAGCTGTAATCGTGTCACTGCACTCTAGCCTGGACAACAGAGTGAGACCCTGACTCAAAAATAAATTACTTTCGTAATAGCACCAAATTTGAAATCTACACTCAAAGTGCCAGTTATCTTATAAGTGTAATAAATAGTATGGGTAAGTATTTGTTGTTTGCATCAAGATCCCTATAAGATCCACATATTGTAATTGGTTGATAAATTCTTTTAAAATTTTCTTAATCTATAGGTTCCCCTTCCATCTCTTGAAATTTACGTTTTGAAGAAACCAGGTTGTTTGTTTTCCACTGTCTGGATGTTGTTGCATCCCTATGGGTTCAAGTAGTAAGCTCCCCTGATCTCTGAATTTCTATAAAATTGCTTGCTCATCTTTGTTAAGCTTTTAATGTGTATAGATAGACATATTTTTTTTTTTTTTTTTTGAGTTGGCGTCTCACTCTGTCACCCAGACTGGAGTGCAGTGACCGCTTCCGGCCACCGCAGCCTCGACTTACTGGGCTCCGGCGATCCTTCCACCTCAGCCTTCCAAGTAGCTGGAACTACAGGCACGCGCTACCACGCCCAGCTGATTTTTTGATTTATTGTAGAGATGAGGTTTCGCCTGCCCAGGCGGGTCTTGAACCCGCGGGCTCAGGCAATCCACTCACCTCAGCCTCCCAAGGCGCGGGATTACAGGCTGAGCCACCAAGCCTGGCTGCTAGACATACTCCCAAAAAAGTATTCTGTAAATTTTCTAAAGACAGATGTCAGCAAATACTTGTTGAATATTTTGTATTTTCTCATTTTTTGCTTAACTATATTTTCGTACTGCCTGGAAACCTACACCATTTTCTTTCTTTTTAATCATCCTAGAAGCTATAATTTTTCTCAGCAGTCCTCTATAAACTTGATTCAGAATTAGTATTTAAGATTCCTCTGTCCCAAATATATATACTGTCATTCATACCTCATAATACTTATAGAAATAGTTTCTGTTTCTTGGGGTTTTGTTGTTGATGATGTTGGAATCTCACTCTGTTGCTCAGAATGGAGTATAGTGGCCCAACCACGGTTCACTGCAACCTTGACCTCCTGGGCTCAGGTGATCCTTCTGCCTCAGCCTTCGGAGTAGCTGGAATTACAGGCCCACACTACCATGCCTTGCTAATTTTTTGATTTTTTGTGGAGACGAGGTTTCACTATGTTGCCCAGACTGGTCTCGAACTCCTAGACTCAAGCAGTCCTCTCATCTCAGCCTCCCAAAGTGCTGGTATTACAGGTGTGAGTCACCACACTCAGCTGATGGACATCTTTAACTTGATCCAGACTTTCCATATTATGCTGTTGTAGTGATTATGTGTTTACAAGGATATTATACAGTACTAATTGATTGTATTGTTGAGATAATACATAGAAGACCTGAGCAGCAGGGTGGAGGGATAACAGCAAAGATTATGAAGTCAGATAAATCTGGATTTTAATCTCATCTTCCCCAGTGTTGACTGTATAATCTTATACAAATTACTTCTCAGAGTCTGATTCCTCGTTTGTAAGATAATAGTGATAATGCCTACCTTCCATGACAATTAAAAATCTAATTCTGGGCCAGGTGCAGTGGCTCATGCCTATGATCCCAGCACTTTGGGAGGCCAAGGTGAGAGGATTGCCTGAGCCTACGGGTTAGAGACCAGCCTGGGCAACTTGGTGAGACCTCATCTCTACAATAAATCAAGAAAAATTAGCTGGGTAATGATGGCACGCATGCCTGTGATTCCAGCTACTTGGAAGGCTGAGGTGGAAGGATCGTCTGAGCCCGGCTGGTCGAGGGTGCAGTAGCCATGAGCGTGCCACTGCACTCCAGCCTGGGTAACAGAGTGAGACTCCAACTCAAAAAAAAAAAAAAAATCTAATTCCTTAACATAGCATACAGTACCTTCAGTAGTCTGATCCTTACTTTCCTAATCCTTTCATCTTCCTCCAGCAGCACTAACCTGGTAGAGTAGACTGCTATTGCACTGGTGTGCTCTTAGGAGCTCTGTCTCTCCCCCTCCTGCATCTTCTACATTCACACACGTGCACACACTGTCTTCTCATTTATTATGCCTTCCTCATTTTCTCTTTTCCTCAGTTGACTAATTCCTAATCAGAGCAGGCATCACCTATTTCAGCAGTCCCACACAGACACTTTTGTATATGTCTCTCTGTTCCCCAGAGCACTTCTTGCCTTTCTCATTGACCCATCTCAAGCACTGTAATAACATTTATGTTCTTAAAGAGCACGTAGTATTATAATATTGTAGTATAGTATTGTAATGTAGTATTGTAATATTCTGTTTTGCCTCACCTTCTCTAGACTGTGCATTCTTTGAAGACCACAGCAAATAGCCTTGCCATTCTTGTATCATTCTTAGCACATGTTCCAATCATGCGATCAATAAATTTTTGTTGAATTAATACTCAAATAGTAACATTTGTTGTGTACCAACTGTGATTAAGTATTTTTCATACATTATTTTATCTGGCTGTAACACTCCAAGCTTAAATGAGGTAGCATGTGCAGATTTTCTCATATTCTAAGGAAAAATGTCAATGATCTTTTCCTGAAACTTTAGCATACAGCTTCAACTCACGCTATTTGTGCCTCTGGACCCCTCCTCTGCTTTTGCTTGTTCCCATCATTCTGTTCTCATAGCTCCTATTCATACCTTTATTTTATATATTTATACTTATATTGTAGCAGACAAAAGTCTCTGAGGGTAAAGATGATCTCATTTCTGTTTTCCTAGGCTCAACACAGGCTCTGGTGCAAAGGAAGGGCTATATAAATGTTGAAGGAAGTAAATATTAATTTGTATTTTTCTAAAGCATCCAAACTGTGGGAGATAAATATATTTATACCATGAAAGCTTTCTAGATCAATTGTTTCATTTCATCCTCTTTATTCTTCACTCAGGATGCCTGTGGTGTTCACAGCGAAGGTACTCCCTCCAGCCTGTCCCAGACAGGAGGATTCCAAACCGATGCCTAGGCCAGCCCAGCCCCTTTACACATCCACACCGCCTCAGACCTGGTAAGGCCTTTTAAGTATAATAACTATCTCTGTTTAGGTGTTCTGTCTAGAATGATGTTACCTAATAGAATTTTTTGCAGTAATCAAAATGTTCTAGATCTGTACTGTTCAGAGAGGTAGCCATTAGCCTGATGTGGCTGTTGTATACTTACGTTTCCAGTGAAATGAGGAACTGGATTTTTTTATTTTATTTTAATGAATTTAAACTTAAATAACTACATGTGGCTACTGGTACCTTTTTTTTTTTTTTTTTTGAATTGGAGTCTCACTCTGTCACCCAGGCTGAAGTACAGAGGCACGCTCATGGCCACTGCAGCCTTGACCTGCTGGTCTCAGGTGATCCTTCTGCCTTAGCTTTCCAAGTAGCTGGAACTATAGGCATATGCCATCACACCTGGCTAATTTTTTCTTGTTTTATTTTAGAGATGAGTTCTCGCCAAGTTGCCCAGACTCGAGCCCTTAGGTCTCGAGCCCTTAGGCTCAGGCAATCCTCTCACCTCAGCCTCCAAAAGTGCTGGGATTATAGGCATGAGCCACCGTGCCTAGCTAAGGATGTTTTTCAAGAAAAGTTATATTACTTTCTAAGTCATAGTTTCTAGAACTGTGAACTAACTTTTGAAGTACTGTGTTAAAGCCATTTTAGAAAATATATCTTTCTTGAAAGTTAAATACTCATTTTAAAATTTTGTTTGACAAAAATATTTCTGTATAGATCAGGTGTGGTGGTTCATGCCTGTAATCCCAGTACTTTGCTTGAGCCCAGGAGTAGGAGACCAGCCTAGGCAACATAGTGAGTCCTTGTCTCTACAAAAAAATTAGCCCAGCGTGGTGGCACACACCAGTAGTCCCAGCTACTCAGGAGGCTGAGGCAGTAGGATTACCTGAGCCCAGGAATTTGAGACTGCAGTAAGCTGTGACCATGCCACTGCACTCTAGCCTAGGAAACAGAGTAAGACTTCGACTCAATAGACAAAATATTTCTATATAGATTAAGCAAGATTTCCAGATCTGTTTGTCACTGATTTGAGAGGTGGTAACCCAGTTGATAAAGATGATGCAAAAAAATCAGTAAAGGTTTATTTCACTAATTTTTTTTCTACTATAAAGTCACTTAAGGGGTGAACGATGATGAATGAATATCCCAAAGAAGTAGGTATGGCAAACGAAATACTTTGTAGAAAAAGCAATCAGGTTTTCAAGGAAAATTAATTGTTCCTTTTGTCATGGGAAGTTAAATCTATATTTGTAATACAAGCATATATGTGAGCAGAATAAGTATTGCCTTTAGAAATATGTTAATCTTTCACTGTCTCCACTCAGTGAATGATACCAGAATGTCTCTCAGTGAGGGCTTCCTTTTGCTGATTTTTCATCAGACTGGAATTCCTGCTGGGAAGTTGGCTGAGACTCAGAAAATGCAGCTCACCACTGAAACACACAAGAAATCAGTTTTTCAAAACTGTAAGGTAAGCTTAATAGCAACCCAGTTGGTTTTAATTTAAGTATGTATCTACCCTGTCAACCTATTATCGTTTTGATTAAAAAAAAAAAGTAAAATTGATAGTAAGTTTTCCCAGCTTTGAAATTATTGATTTCTTGTGATGAGATGCTTTTACATGGTGAGCTGCATTTTCCAAGCCTTGAACCTGGTAATCATCTTGTCTAGATAATGGCCTCTATATCTAGGCTGTTTTGCTATGTGCATTATGTGCATGTTAACTATAAAAGAATGTAAATAAATATGCATAAATACATGTTCATGCACATACATATGTTTATATCTGCTATGGGGGAAAGGGGATGCCTGAGCCTAGGGGCTTGAGACCAGCGTGGACAACTTGATGAGACCTCATCTCTACAATAAATCAAGAAAAATTAGCTGAGCGTGGTGGCATATTCCTGTAGTTCCAGCTACTTGAAAGGCTGAAGCAGAAGGATCACTTGAATTCCGCAGATCAAGGCTGCGGTGGCCAGGATCATGCCACTGCACTCCAGCCTGGGTGACAAAATGAGGCTCCAACTCAAAAAAAAAAAATTTACTCTTCCAGACATAGGATTTTGGACATTGGAGTGAGAAGGGATAGAAGTAGATGTAATACAACAGAATTATCAGTGTTTTAAACCTGAAAGGGACTGTCAACTATACCATCAGGTATATGTTTTGGGGAGGCAAAAAAAGAAAAAAAAAATCCAAAGAGTTAATCATTTGTCTTTCTCCATCTAGAGATGTAAAACTTGTGTTAAAATGATTCTTGGCTGAGAAAGAGTAGATTTTTAAGAAAAATTAAAAGGCATGTAAAAATCTCTTTTACACAGCTAAAGTCAGTTTGTTAGCTTGGGATATGAAATTATGTCTTGTATTACTTGGTTTGCTCCAAAATGTCTGATGTTTTGGACAGTTCTTTTCCTTTTGTGTTTTTTTTTTTTTTTAAGTTGGAGTGTCACTCTTGTCACTCAGGCCGGAGTGAAGTGGCATGTTCACGGCCACCGTAACCTTGACCTACTGGATTCAGGCTATCCTTCTGCCTCAACCTTCCAAGTAGCTGGAACTACAGGCATGCGCCACCACGCCCAGCTAATTTTTTGATTTATTGTAGAGATGACATCTTGCCAAGTTGCCGAAGCTGGTCTTGAACCCATGAGCTCAGGCCATGCTCTCGCCTCCACCTCCCAAAGTGCTGGGATTGCAGGCATGAGTCACTGAACCCAGGCAGTTATTTTCTTAATGCTTAGTAATAATACATAGTTAACACTTCTGGAAAACATCTCTGTACCTTTCCTATTTATTACACAAGTGCTCTATATATTATAGAAAGACTAGAGAATATGGAGAAATGTAGATTATTTTAATTGCTTATAGTCCCACAACTCTGAGAAAACTACTGTTAGGATGTTAGTATATATATTTTTTTGTTTTTTGAATCAGAGTCTCACTCTGCTGCTCAGGCTGGAGTGCATGCTCATGGCCACTGCAGCCTCGACCTGCTGGGCTCAGGTGATCCTTTTGCCTCAGCCTTCCAATTAGCTGGAACTTCAGGCACATGCCACCATGCCCAGCAAATTTTTATTCTGATTTATTGTAGAGATGAGGTTTCACCAAGTTGCCTAGGCTGGTCTCGAACCTGTGGGGTTCAGGCAATCCTCTCACCTTGGCCTCCCAAAGTACTGGGATTATAGGCATGAGCCACCGTACCCGGCCTAGTATGTATATCTTTGTGGACTTATTTTTTATATAGAAGAATGTGTGTGTGTTTGTTTGTGTGTGTGTATGCACTCTTTGTGTATTGCTCAATTATTTCCTCAAATCCTTAGAAGTGAAATTACTGGGTCAGTGCCTCTGAATTTTTTTTTTTTAGTTGGAGTCTCACTCTATCGCCCAGACTGGAGTGCAGTGGCACTATCATGGCCACTGCAGCCTCAACCTGCTGTGCTCAGGTGATCCTTCTGCCTCAGCCTTCCAAGTAGCTGGAACTACAGGCATATGCCACCACGCCTGGTTAATTTTTTGATTTATTGTGGAGATGAGGTCTCACCATGTTGCCCAGTCTGGTCTCGAATCCGTGGGCTCAGGCAGTCCTCTTGCCTCTTCCTCCCTAAGTGCTGGAATTACGGGCATGAGCCACTGCACCTGGCTTTCTGAATTTTTGAGAACTGTTTTCTCTGGATTTTTATTTGCCATACCTACCTACCCAGTTTGCCTGAAGCAGGAGGCACTTGGTAAATATTTAACATGGTGACACGGGAGATAAAGGAATTCTGTTCTGGCTGTGCTACTACTACTTTAGCTGGAACTGTGGAGTCAGACCGAATCTCTCAAATTCTCCTATTGATTTTCAAAACTTATTGTTTCCCAAAAGGGGAAAAAAAAAGAAAACTTATCATTTCCTTAAAGAAGTTTGTGCACTATAATCTATTTCTACTTTTATGATAGTGCCATCTCCATGCTATAGAGGTGGAAAATGTTGGTCAGCCTCTTTTTTTTTTTTGAGTTGGCATCTCACTCCGTCGCCCAGACCTGTCTTTTATGGTAGTTTAATTGTAGCTTTCTCTTGAGCAAGAGGTGAATTTTATTTTTTAAAGTTGTTAAACATGATTGATATTAATGATATCTAAAAGATAAAGATACTATTTTGGGAGGTGAAGGCAAGAGGATTGCCTGAACCCACAGGTTGGAAACCAGCCTGAGCAACTTGGTGAGACCTTGTCTCTACAATAAATTAAAAGATTAGCCAGGTGTGGCGGTGTGCACCTGTAGTTCCAGCTACTTGTAAGGGCTGAGGTGGAAAGATCCCCTGAGCCCAGCAAGCTGAGGATGTGGTGACCGTGGTGGCTATGAGCATGCCACTGCACTCCAGCCTGAGCAACAGAGTGAGACTCTTGACTCAAAAAAAAAAAAAAGATATTATTTTGGTGGTAGTAAAATTTTTATCTTGGAAAGATTAAAATATATGTCTAAGAAATAACAGAAATTGATAGTGATTGCATCTCCCTAGACCATTGGGTGAACTTTTTCAAAATATACTTATGTGCCAGTATTCTACAGACCTGCTGAGTCCAAACCTCAAGGGGAGGAGTTAGAACACATATTTTGAAGACCTCCCTGAGTATATCTCATGTACATTACTAGCCTGGTGGTACTCATTTAGCTGGGTGCATGAAATGGTTAATGATGAGGGAGAAAAACCAAATCTGTGGTCGCTGGCCACATTTTGAAGCAGAGAGTATGCTTCCCCATGCCTCTGTGATCTCATCCTCAGTCATTCAGTTCTTAAATTCATTCACATTTTTACCATCATCACTGCCATCAAACATTTGCTGAATAATGTCTTTACATTTATCTAACCATTTGAGAACACTATTTTATAGGTTATACCTGATAGGCAGAGTAGTAGACTAAAAGTTTTGTATTCTATGGGTTTTAAATTTAATTTCAGGGTCTATTTTTTCTATAACTATTTCACCATGAAGTATACCTGTTTTTATAAAGTAACACCTTTTCTTTTCCTTTTTTTTTTCGAAGTCGGGGACTCATTCTGTCGCCTAGGTGGGTATGCATTGGCACAATCACGGCTCACAACAGCCTTGACCTTGTAGGCTCAGGCAGTTCTTCTACCTCAGCTTCCTGAGTAGGTGGGACTACACCTGGCTACTTTTTTTTTTTTTTTTTTTAATTTTTTGTAGAGACATGGTCTTACTACATTGCCTAAGCTTGTCTCAACCTCCTGGGCTCAAGCAATCCTCCCACCTTGGCCTCCCAATAGGCTGGGATTATAGGCATGAGCCACCACGCCCAGCCCACATATTTTCTTTCCTCACCCCAGGGTACCTATGTAATTTTTAAAACCACTTGATTCATATTGATTTTATGTTTTTCTCTTAAAAACATAAAATTAATTTATCTTCTGAATTAGATTTTTAATATAGAGCAAAGGCTATACGTAGACAAATGTATAGATGAATAAGCATGTGTGTGTGTGTATCTTTTATTGATTGATTGATTGATTGAGTCGGAGTCTTACTCTGTCTCCCAGGCTGGAGTGCAGTGGCACACACTCACAGCCACTGCAGCTTCAACCTGCTGGACTCAAGCGATCCTTCCACCTCAAGTAGCTGGAACTACAGATTCGCGCTACCACACCCAGCTAATTTTCTGGTATATTATAGAGACAAGGTGTCACCAAGTTGCCCAGGCTGGTCTCGAACCCATGGGCTCAGGCAGTCCTCTCACCTCGGCCTCCCAAAGTGCTGGGTTTATAGGCGAGAGCCAACACACCCAGCCGAAACCTATATATTTGGTTTACATGTCTAATATATGTTGACTGTCCATTTCAAGATGCCATTATACTGATAACTAGCATATAGAAATACTGCAAACTGGTGAGACAAAGCAAGTAGATTGCCTGTACCCACAGGTTCAAGGCCAGACTGGGCAACTTGGCAAGACCTCATCTCTACAATAAATAAAAAATCAGCTGGGCATGGTGGCGTGCACCTGTAGTTCCAGCTACTTGGAAGGCTGAGGTGGAAGGATCACCTGAGCCCAGCAGGTTGATGCTGGGGTGGCTGTGAGTGTGCCACTGAATTCCAGCCTGGGCAATGGAGTGAGACTCCAACTCAAAAAATAGAAAATTGGAAAATTCTCTGTACTAAAAGATATCAAGAGTCAGCCCCAGACAAGAATCAGAAACCACCTAAAGAACTGAGTAATAATAAAGCTCCTGAATAGTCATTTGAAACTCATTCATGTTATGTGAAAAAGCCAAAGATTTCTAGTGCTTCTATGTAAATAATTACTTTGAGATAAATAGTGATTGTCCATGTAAATTATACTTTCTTCCTGGCTTTGGATTACCAAGATGACAACCTCTTCTAGTATACATTCTTTATTTTTGTAATAATTATAGCTAATACTTATAGTGCTTATGGTTCTAAGTATTTTATTAATATTTTATTAATACTTTTTATTTATTTTTTATATTGGAAAATATAATTTATTTTAAAAGCAAGTTAGAGGGAGAGAAAGAAAGAGGAGATTTACCTCCCCAAGGTAGGGAAGGGGGCCAAAGCTGGGAAACATGGAGACAGCTATAACTCAAAGAACACACAGCCACACCAGAGTCTAGTAAGGCAATGGCCTTTTTATTTTATTTAATTCTCCTGACAACTTTGTGAAGTAGGTACTATTATTGTCTCCATTTTACTTATGAGGAAACTGATGCAAAAGGAAGTTTGGTAGCTCTTCCCATGTGACTCAGTAAGTTGCTAAGCCAGGATTCCAATTCACAGAAGTCTAACTCAAGACTCTACACTCTTAAACACAAAACAGCACATAACACCTATGCTAAATAATACTACATGGGATTTTTTAAAAATCTCATTATATTTTTGATAAGAAATTCAACTGATTATAAACTTAGTATAAAAAAGTTATTTCAAGTTTAGAGAATGGCATACTTTTTTTAATGAGGAAAAATTTATATGCAGTGAATTGCACAGATCTTACATCTTGACAAAAGCAAACACCAATATAACCTATAGCTCAGTCAAAACGTAAAGCATTTTCATCGCCCCAGAAAGTTCCCCCATGCGCCTCCAGTCAATCCTCACCTCCATAGACAACCACTCTTCTGTCAGCATTTTTTGTTTTGCCTGTTTTTGATTTCATGTAAGTAGAATCATACAGTAAACTTTATCTGGCTTGTTCTGCTCAATATATGCAAATAAAATTCATTTAGAGTATTTTTTATCATTTGGTCATTTCATTTTTTTCAGAGATATCTTTTACATTATAACGGAAGCATCTGTTACATTTTTCTTTCTCCGCATTTTCCAACTGCATAGTAATTGATTAGTTTAACTACTTTCTTATATTAAAATAAAAACTACCTAGTAATAAAATTTTTAAAAATTTTTTAAAGAATTATTTTAAAAATCAGACCATGTTAAAATCCTAATCTAGTAGTTTCAGGAAATATTAAAATACATACCTAGAGTGTAGCAAAGACCTGCATTTTTCCGTCCTTTTTCGGTCTTTATTACACTTTGCTCTGGATTTTCTGCTTGGCTGATAAAATGTGAAGAACGTTCTGATTCTCTTAAGACGCCCAATCCTTAATGTCCTGGAAGAGCTTTCCTTCTTCGCTGCAGAATCTCAGAATCGATAGTGAGACTTTGCTGTTTGCAGAGTCCAGCTTGTGCCATCTAGGCTTTTGATTGGTTAAATAAACTTGTTAGAAGAGCCTTAAATGATTACACATGATAAAATACTAACTTTGTTTCTTAATACTTTACAACTTGACAAAGTTGCCAGAATGTTTATTCAGACATAGTTTTATTAGAAGAAATTCAGGCCAGATCGACTATAAAGCTTAGTTACTATGATCAAAGGCCATTACAACTGCCAAGTTTACTTCTGGGGTTTAAAGTTCATTGTTTTATCACACCTATTTTTCCTCCTTCAAATTAAAAAAAAAGATATCTTTTTTCTTGAATCGTTTGTTTGTTGTGATAGAGAGTTGTTACTCTGAGATTTCAGAAGTTGGGAAGCATTTAATTAATGATCACTCCACAGTGTTGATAACTAATACGCTTGGGAAAATATAGCCAGTGGTTTAAATATTTCTCATATAGTCATTTGTATGAAATTGGATTCAGCAAATAAAATAATGCTTTGAAGGCTATGAAAGATAGTTTTTCAGTTCTGCTTTGATTCCCAAGTAATTATATTTTTCCACAAGTTACTTCCTGACATATGTTAATATATATTCTAAAAATTGCTGGGCACGGTGGCTCATACCTGTAATCCCAGCACTTTGGGAGGTGGAGGCAAGAGGATTGCCTGAGCTTATGGGTTCGAGACTAGCCTGGGTAACTTGGTGAGACCTCGTCTCTACAATAAATAAAAAAATTAGTTGGGCGTGTTGGCGCATGCCTCTGTTTCCAGCTACTTGGAAGGCTGAGGGAGAAGGATCACCTGAGCCCAGCAGGTCGAGGCTGTGGTACCCATGAGCGTGCCACTGTACTCCAGATAAAAGACAAACAGGAGTGGTCAGATAATTCACCAATTATAACCATTCCCTTCTTTAATAAAAGAGTATTTACTGCTTGATTAAGTTAAGAAATTTCCAGTGTTGAGTAACAGGGGCACACTTAACATAAATAATTGCCAGGGAGAGAAATAGTTAAGCTGCTTTTCAGCTCTGGTACAAAGTTTAGTATTTATGCCTAAGAGTCTTAAAGGACTCTTAACCAACTCAAACTTGAAAGAGGAAAAATGTGATATGAGCCCTTCTTGGCTCCACTCTGTTGTTTTGCCTGATTTAGACTGGCCCTCACGTCTTTTATTTCTTGCCAGTGTCACCAATAAATATGTACATTTTTTTTTTGCTATCATAGATGTCTAAAAAGTTAAAGAAAAATTAGTATTTTAATTAATGGAATACAAACTATAGAATTTGCTGGAGAGGTAAACTAAACATAGATAAAACACAGCTAGATAGTTATAAACAACTGAGTGGCATGTACTGAACATGAGTACTAAGGAAATTCAAAGATCCTGGACCAAGCAGTTTTTCTCCTGGGACTATAGGACATAAAAGTATCAAGAGTTAAGTACAGAGATGTTTATTATAGCAGCAAAAAGTTGAAAACTTTGTTGAATGCCTGCCAATGTAGAAATGGCTCAATAAGTTAGGGTATATCCACCCCAAGAAATGTCTTGGAGACAACAAGCAGAATGATATACCAAATGATTCAGAGGGTAGAGTATTGTTGGTGTGGGTATTTGTTGTGTTGGAAAAGCAAGATATAGAAAAGAGCATATAGGACGAGGCACGCAGTGGCTCATGTCTATAATCCCAGCACTTTGGGAGACTGAGGTGAGAGGATTGCCTGAGCCCGTGGGTTCGACACCAGCCTGGGCAATGTGGCAAGACCTCATTTCTACAATAAATCAAAAAATTAGCCGGGCATGGTGGCGCGTGCCTATAGTTCCAGCTACTTGGAAGGCTGAGGCGGAGGGATCGCCTGAGCCAAGTAGGTCAAGGCTGCAGTGGCCAGGAGTGTGCCACTGCCCTCCAGCCTAGGTGACAGAGTATGACTCCAACTCAAAGAAAAGAAAAGAGTGTATAGTAGGCTGGGTGCAGCCCAGCTAATTTTTTAAAATTTATTTATTATTGAGACAAGGTCTCGCCATGTTGCCCAGGTTGTTCTCGAAACCATGAGCTCAGGCAATCCTTTTGCCTCTGCCTCCCAAAGTGCTGGGATTTACAGGCAGGTGCCACCACACCAAGGTTTTTTTTTTTTTTTTTTTTTTTTGAGTCAGTGTCTTACTTTGTTGCCCAGGCTGGAGTGCGGTGGCATGCTCATGGCTACTGCAACTTCGACCTGCTTGGCTCAGGCAATCCTTCCGCCTCAACCTTCCAAGTAGCTGGAACTACAGGCAGGCACTACCATGCCCGGCTAATTTTTTGATTTATTGTAGAGATGAGGTCTTGCCAGGTTGCCCGGGCTGGTCTCGAACCCCTGGGTTTAGGCAATCCTCTTGCCTTAGCCTCCCAAAGTGCTGGGATTATAGGCTTAAGCCACCTTGCCCAGCCTTTTTTTTTTTTTTTTTTTTATAGAGACAGAGTCTCACTATGTTACCTAGGCTGGTCTCGAATTCCTGGGCTCAAACAGTCCTCCCGCTGCAGCCTCCCAAAGTGTTGGGATTATAGGCATGAGCCACCATGCCTGGCTGGTGATTGTGCCAAAAATGCATCTAGTTTAGTGAATAGAATGAATCCGTAGCATTCAAAAGATTTCCTAAGGCGTCTTCAATCATTAAGAACGATATGCTTAATCAAATTTAATATGCATGACAGCCTTTAGAGATAGTTGGCATTATTAGGGCTTTGGAGGGATACAAAGATGGCCCTCAAGGAGTTTATGTGTATACCCAACTCACTATAAATACAAGGTAGAGAGTGAAAAGTCTTATTAGAAAGGTATGATTGTGCCTTGTGAATTAGAAGGGAAATTTACTCTAGGTCTTGAAATTGGGGAAAGATTTTTATTTATTTATTTGTTTGGTTGGTTGTTTCCTTGTTTAGAGTTGGAGTCTTACTCCGTCACCCAGACTGAAGTGCAGTGGCATGCTCATGGTCACCACAGCCTCAACCTGCTGGGTTCAGGCGATCCTTCTACCTCAGCCTTCCAAGTAGCTGGAACTACAGCCATG
>CAUYQG010115737.1:0-10926 GCA_963574415.1 Tarsius wallacei | reverse complement strand
GTAAGGGGATGGGAAACAAAATTTCAGGCAAATGAACACAAAAGAAACCAGGAGTTGTGATCTGAATATCAGACAAAATACCCTTTAAGCTATCAAAAATTTTAAAAGATATGGAAGGTCACTACATAATGATAAAAGGTTCAATCCATCAACAAGAAATCTCCATCCTAAACATATATACACTCAACATAGGAACACCAACTTTCATAAAGCAGCTTCTAGGTAAACTTAAAAAAGATATTAACTCTAACACTATCACAGCTGGGGATTTAAATACCCCACTCACAACCCTAGACAGATCATCAAGACAAAAAATCAACAAGGAGATCCAGAACCTCAACATGATGCTTGACCAAATGGACTTAAGTGATACCCACAGAATACCCCACCAACAACCACAGAATATACATTCTACTCATCCCCACATGGAATGTACTCTAAGATTGACTACATCCTCAGCCATAAATCAAGCATAAACAAATTCCATAAGATTGAAATACTGCCATGCACCTTCTTAGACCACAGTGGAATAAAAATAAATATCAACAGCAACAAAGTTCCCCCAAAACCCACAAAGATATGGACACTAAATAGCATGATGTTAAACAACTCCTGGGTCAACATGGAAATCAAAACAGAGATTAAAATATACCTGGCAACAAATGAAAATGAAGAAACATCTTACCAAATCTCTGGGATGCCATGAAAGTAGTACTAACAGGGAAATTCATATCTCTACAGACAAACCTGAAGAAAATGGAAAGATCAAAAGTTAATAGCCTAACAAATCACCTAAGGAAGCTGGAAAAGCAAGACCACCAAAATCCTAACTTCAACAGAAGAATCCACATCACCAAAATAAAAGCCCACATTTGGGACATAGAAGACAAAAATATAATACAAAATAAATGAAACCAAAAGCTGGTTCTTGGAAAGGATAAACAAGATTGATGGACCCCTAGCTAAACTGAGCAAGAAAAAGAGAGAAAAAGTCCAAATAAACACAATCAGAAATGCAAAAGATCAAGTCACAACTGACTCTGAAGAAATGCAAAAGATTATCAGAGACTACTATGTACAGTTGTATGAAAACAAATGTGAAAACCTAAAGGAAATAGAGGACTTTCTGACATCACACAACATCCCTAGGTTGAAACAAGAAGAAGTTAAGACCCTAAACAGACTAATAACATTCCAGGAAATTGACTATGTTGTAAGAAAGCTACCTACCAAAAAAGATCCTGGATCCAGATAGTTTTCCAGGAGAATTCTACAAAACATACAAGGAGAAACTGATACCAATCCTATTGAAAGTATTCCAGGCAATTGAGAAAGATGGAACTTTCCCCAAATCATTTTATGATGCTAACATCACATTGATACTCAAACCAGGTAAAGATCCAACAAAGAGAACTACAAGCCAGTATCCTTGATGAACTTAGATGCTAAAATTCTCAACAAGATCCTAGCAAACCAAATCCAACAACGCATCTCAAAAATCTCCACCATAACCAAGTAGGCTTCATCCTCGAGACACAGGGCTGGTTCAACATTTTTAAGACCATAAACGTAATTAAGTACATCAACAGATGTAAAAACAAACAACAACAACAACAACAAAAATGATTATATCATTAGTCACAGAAAATGCTTTTGAGAAAATCCAGCACCCCTTCTTGATAAAAACCCTCAAACATCTAGGCATAGATGGCATACCTTAAAATAGTAAGAGCCATCTATGAGAAACCCACAGCCAGCATACTGCTAAACAGACAGAAATTGGAACCATGTCCCCTGAAAACCGGAACAAGACAAGGATGCCCACTCTCACACCTCCTGTTCAACATAGATTTGGAAGTCCTAGCTAGAGCAATCATACAAGAGAAGGAAATCAGGGGTATCCAAATAGGAAAAGAAGAAGTCAAGTTATCCCTCTTTGCAGACAACATGATTCTATACCTCAAAAACCCAAGAGAATCTGTCAAAAACCTCTTTGCACAATAAAAGACTTTAGCAAAGTATCAAGGTAAAAAATAAAAGTGCAAAAGTCAGTCGCATTCCTATACACCAAAAATAAACAAACAGAAAACCAAATAAAAAGCACAATTCCATTCATAATAGCCGCACAAAAAAATGAAATATCTTGGCATCTTCCTAACCAGAGAAGTCAAAGACCTTTACAACTACAAAACACTGCTCAAAGAAACCAAAGATGACACAAACAAATGCAAAAATTATTCCATGCTCATGGATTGGAAGAATCAACATTGCTAAGATGACTATCCTACCCAAGGCAATCTATAGATCTAATGCAATATCCATTAAATTACCAGCAGTATTCTTCTCAGACCTGGAAGTGACAATACAGGAATTCATACGGAAACATAAACAACCACAAATAGCCAAAACAATCCTCAGAAGAAAAAAAAAAGCAGGAGGTATCACACTCTCAGACTTTAAACTTTATTATAAAGCTACAATAATCAAAACAGATTGATATTGGTATAAGAAAAGGCTTATAGACCAATGGAACAGGATAGAGATTCCAGAAGCAAAATCTTAACTTCTCAACCAACTCATAGAGGAGAGGAGAACCTATTCAGTAAATGGTGCTGGGAAAAATGGCCGACCACATGCAGAAGATTAAAACAAGACCCCTACCTATCACCATACACAAAAATCAACTCTAAATGGATCAAAGAAATAAATGTAAAACCTTAAACTATAAAAACCTTAGAAAATGCAGGAGCCACCCTTATGGAAATTGGAGCTGGCCACCAATTCCTGATCAAAACTTTAAGTGCCCAGGCCATAAGAGATAAGACAGACAAGTGGGACCTCATCAAACTGACAAGCTTCTGCAAAGTCAAAGAAACCATTGAGAGAGCAGGGAGACAGCCCACAGACTGGGAAAAAATATTTGCCAACTGTATGTCTGACAAAGGTCTAACATCTAGGATCTACAAGGAACTCAAACTTGCTGAAAGAAAAAAACAAACAGCACCATTACAAGGTGGGCAAAAGATATGAATAGACATTTCTCAAAAGAAGACATATAAACAGCCAACAGATACATTAAAAAATGATCAGCCTCACTAGTCATCAAAGAAATGCAAATTAAAACCACACTGAGATATCACATAAATCCAGTCAGGATGGCCATCATCAATAACAAAAAACAACAGATGCTGGAGAGAATGTAGGAAAAGGGAACATTTCTACACTGTTGGTGGAAGTGTAAACTTATACACCCTCTATGGAGAACAGTTTGGCGATTCCTAAAAGATCTGAAAATTGACCTTCCATACAACCCTGCAATCCACTTACTGGGAATATACCCGGAGGAACTCAAGTCACTCTATGAAAAAGATACCTGCACACATATGTTTATTGCAGCATTGATCATAATAGTAAGAACTTGGAACCAACCATGCTGCCCATGGAAAAAAGACTGGCTTAAAAGAATGGTATATATACACGATGGCATATTATACACCCATAAAGAAGGACAAAATTATAAACTTTACAGCAACTTGGATGGACTTAGAGTCTATAATATTGAGTGATCTATCACAGAAACAAAGAACTGAGTATCACATCTTCTCACTCATAAGTGGATGTTGAACTATTATTGTAATACTATAAGAAAAAGATGGGCAGTAGTGGGAATATGCTGGGAGGTGGGGGGCACACCTCATCAACAAGGTTACCTGCATAATGAACATTTATATACCTAACCCTGAATTGTGCCCTACATATTTAAAAGAAAAAAATAGACAAATGGGACTACATTAAACTGAAAAGCTTCTGCACGGCAAAGAAAAATTCAACAAACTGAAGAGACAACCCATAGAATGGGAGAAAATATTTGCAAACTATTCATCTGACAGGAGCTAATTTCCAGAATGTAGAAGGAACTCAAAAAACTAAACAGCATAAACAAAAAGCAAAACCAAAACCCAATTAAAAAGTAGGCAAAGGATCTGAATAGACATTCCTCAAGAGAAGACATATAGATGCCCAATAGGTATATACTTTAAAATGCTCAACATCACTAATCATCTGGGAAATGCAAACCAAAACCATGATGAGATATCATCTTACTCCAGTTAGAATGGCTATGGCTATATCAGAAAAGACACACACACACAAAAATGCTGCTGAGGATACAGAGAAAAGAGAACTCATCCACTGTTGGTAGAAATGTAAATTAGAACAGCTGTTATGGAAAATAGCATGGAGGTTTCTCAAAAATCTGAAAATAGAACTATCATATGATCCAGCAATCTCACTACTGAGTATTTATCCAAAGAAAAGGAAATCAGTATATCAAAGGGATACTTGCATCCCTGTTTATTGCAACACTATTTACAATAGCCAAGATATGGAATCAACCTAAGTGTCCATCAACAAATGAATGGATAAAGAAAATGTGATACTCACACACAGAATATTATTCAGCCATGAAAATGAATAAAAGCCTGTTATTTGTAGCAACATGGGTGGAACTGGAGGTTATTATGGTAAGTGAAATAAGTCAGGCACAGAAAGCCAAATATCACATGTCTCACTTATCTGTGTGCGCTAAAAAATTGGATTTCATGGACATAGAGAGTAAAATGACAGTTACTAGAGGCCAAGGAGGGTAAGGGTGTTGAGGAGAGGTGGTTAATAAGTAGGTACAAATGCTGAGTAGATTGAAGGAATAAGGTGTAGTGTCTGATTACACAGTAGAGTGGCTATAGTTAACAGCAACTGTGTATTTCAAAATAGCTAGAAGATTGGAAATATTCCTAACACAAGAAAATGATAAATGTTTGAGATGATTGATATACTAAATACTCTGATTTGATCATTACACATTGTATGCATGAATCAAAATATTGCATGTATCCCATACGTATGTAGAATTATATATATCAATAAGTTTTTAAAATTATAAATCCTATTTCCTTAATAGTTATGGGACTATTCATATTATCTGTTTTACATTGGGTGAATTGTGGTCCATTTTGCATTAGTTGCCAAATTTATCTGTGTAAAGATGCTTGTATTATTCCCTTACCATCTTTGATGTCTGTAGTATCTGTAATGATATCCCCTGCTTCATTCCAAATATTGATCATTTCTTTCTTCTCTTCTTTTTCTTTGTCAGTATTTTGTTAATCTTCTCCAAGAATTAGCTCTTTGTTTCACTGAATTTCTCTAACTTTTTTTCTGTTCTCAATTTTACTGATTTCACTGTGTATTTACCATAGATTTGCTGCCATGTTGTTTCTTCCTTCCTGGTGTTCCAAATTTCCTTCTTAAATTGTTTTGTTTCTATTTAGAGAAACGCCTTTAGTCATTATTTTAGGGATTAGTCTACTGGCAATGAATTCTCTTCGTATGCCTTCATTTAAGAATATCTTGATTTCTTCTTCATTTTTTTTTTTTTTTTTTTTTTTGAGTTGGAGTTTCACTCTGTCGCCCAGACTGGAGTGCAGTGGCACGCTCCCGGCCACTGCAGCCTCAACCTGCTGGGCTCTGGCGATCCTTCCGCCTCAGCCTTCCAGGTAGCTTCTTCTTCATTTTTTGAAGAATATTTTCACTGGGCATGAGATTCTGATCAACAGTTCTTGTCTTTCAACACATAAAAAATATTGTGCTACTGCCTTCTGGCCTCCATGGTGTCTGAGGATAAATCTATTATTTTAATTATTTTTCCCTTATAGGTAAGATATTGTTTTCCTCTGGCTGGTTTTTTTTTTTTTTTTTTTTGGGTTGTAGAGTTGGAGTCTCACTCTTGTTGCGTGGGCTGGGCCTCGACCTGCTGGGCTTAGGAGATCCTTCCACCTCAGTCTTCCAAGTAGCTGGAACTACAGACGCATGCCACGATGCCTGGCCAGTTTTTGTGATTTATTGTAGAGACGAGGTCTCACCAAGTTACCCAGGCTGGTCTTGAACCCCCAGGCTCAGGCAATCCTCTCACCTCGGCCTCCCAAAATGCTAGGATTACAGATTGAGCCACTGCGCCTGGCCCTCTGGATGCTTTTAAGATTTTTGTTTGTCTTTAGTTTTCACAAATGTAATTATGATATGTCTTAGAATGAATTTCATTTTGTTATGCTGCTGCTTTCTTGGTCTTTTGGTTAGGAGAGCAGCCTTTGGAGGAGCTTTCTTTTTCTATGCTTGCTGGCATTTCAAGTTGCTGGCTTTTAAAAAAATCTCCAAGTCTGTGTTATGTGAGGCAAAAAGAACACCTAGTGAATTCATCACTATGTCATTCGTTGGGTCCCAAGATACCTGGCTGGTCTCCCTTTTCTTTCCACCTTTCAAAGTTTTCTTATGTTTGTTTTACATATAATGTCAATAGTTTTTATTTGTATTTAGCAGGAAGAATACAGAAAACTACATCTACTATGTCTTCTTGCAAGTCAGAGTCGCCATTTCTTTTTTTTCACTGGAAAAATATAAAAGATAAAATAAACCTGAAGGTCAATTCTAAGAGCCGGGGTTCATGGGGGGTGGGGTTAGTCTCTTCTACCTCTAAATTCATCACAAATGTCCTAGAGAAAAATGTGTGGTTGGATCACAAGGCACATCCCAAATGCATTATCAGTCAAGATGATCCACATGGGACTAAGAAGGAGATAAATAGTTTGGGAGACTTTAGACCCTAGACAGCAAATCAGAGTAGCAAATGGAAGGTGGACTGACTTAATTCTGGAGAGGAAGAGGGGCTTTAAGTGCTTCTTTTTATGCAACGTCTAAATTTAGTTAAAAGATTTGAAAGGGAAAGGAAAGATACCATCCTAGACTCCAAGGAACACCATTTAATCCTATCTCGCCCCATCCCTGGCAAGAGCCAGACACATATATGAACCCAGACACTGCTTAAATCTGGCAAACTCGTAACCCATTTCCCTTGAAGAATGAACTCAGACACCTCAGATCACACTTGGACTCACAGCCTGCTTCTCTCCCACTTCTTTCAGGTATTTTCTTCCAATCTCAGTTCAACAATTGACTTCCTAGACAGTTTTCCAGGCACACGTTCTGAGTTGATTGGCATTGCAATTCCTGTCTTTTAACTTGCCTCTCTTATGGCTACAGCCTTCTGCTTCACTCCCCTAAACATGTCAGAAAAGAGAAAATTGTCCTATCCTATCCATTGATGTCTATGCTTCCAAAATATCTATGATTTTAAGTCTTCCTCCTTCTCCTACTCCTGATCAATCTCTATTCATTCAGGGGAGAACTCTCAGTCTTGAAGGAAAAACATAAAACTTTTCCAGGAATATTCGCATTTACAAGATCACTACTAATGTGTGGAAGGAGGTCAAATAATTCACATAGATAGATAGACAGATAGATAGATGATAGACAGATAAAATTAGTAAGTAAATGAATAAACAAAAAAGCAAACAAGATGGAGATACTTTCTCTAAATCATACTTGGTTACCTTCTACTCTGTTTACTGCATAGACTGAATTGGAGTAATAGATAATAACAGTCATTCTGGATGGGATTTAGATATTATTTTAACTAATGAAGAGCCTCTAACTTTCCCTGAATTCTGCTTTTTATGTTCCAAGTTTATTCTTAGTTAAAAAAAAAAAAGAAAACAAACAAAAATTTTCTCATTAGGGTTTGTATATTCTGGATAATAGAAGCAAATGTTTTCCTAATGATTTTTTCCTAATTTCTTACTTGGCCAAATACTCAAATATGATGATGTCCTATCTACTGTGGTCTCATTAGGATACATGATATAAAATTAACCCATTTAAAGTGAACAATTCAGTGATTTTAGTGTATTCACAGAGCCTTACAACTATTACCATTAGAACATTTTCATTACCTCAGAAAGAAACCCCGTACCTACTAGCACTTACTTCCCATTTCCCCCCAGCCACCCAGCTCTAACACTATTCTACTTTCCATCTCCATGAATTTGCCTATTCTGGACATTTCACATAAATGGAATTATACAATACATGGTCCTTTGTGATTGGCTTTATTCATTTAGCATGTTTTCAGGGTTCATCCTTGCAGCATGTATCCATATTTCATTCATTTTTATGGTAAATAATATTCAATTATATAGATCTACCACATTTATTTACTCATGCATCCATTGATGAACATTTGGATTGCTTCCATTTTGGGGCTATTATGAATAATTCTGCTATGAACATCCACGTACAAGCTTTAATGCGAATATATATTTTCAATTTTCCTAGGTATATTCCTAGGAGCCAAATTGCTGGGTCATATAGTAACTATGTTTAACCATTTGAAGAGCTATCAAGTTGTTTTCCAAAGTAACTGCACCATTTTACATTCTCACCAGCAGTGTAGGAGAGTTCCAATTTCTCCACATCCCCACCAACATTTGTTATTTTTTCTTTAACTACAGCCATCTCATGGGTGTGAAATGGTAACTTATTGTGGTCTAGATTTGCATTTTCCTGATAGCTAAAGACGTTGAGCATCTTTTCAATAAGCTGGTCTTTTGTACATTTTCTTTGGAGAAAAGTCTATTCGGAGGCTTTGCCTATTTTTAAAATGGGCTACTTATTATTTATTGGGTTGTAGGAGTTTTTTGTATATTCTAGATACAAGTTCCTTATCAGATATATGATTTGCAATAATTTTCTCCCACTCTGTGGATTTCTTTTCACTTTCTTGATGGTAAACTGTTTCTGAGGTGTCTGTTGATTTCATCTAAATTGTAAAATGTATTGGTATGAAGTTTTTCCTAATGTCGTCTTATATTTTTAATCAGTGCAGGATCATAGTGAAATCCTCTTTTTCTGCTTCATGTTGGTAACTTTTGCCATCTCCTTTTTAATTTGATCAAGCCTGCTAGGGGCTTGTCAATTTCATCAATCTTTGCAAAATACCAACTTTTAGCATATTTATTTTTCTGTATAGTACATTTATTTTCTGTTTTATTGATTTCTGATCTGACTTTTATTATTACCTTCTATCTACTTTCTTCAGGTTTGATTTGCTCTTCTTTTTCTAGTTTCTTGGATGCCTAAAAAATTGATATTTAGTCTTTCTTTTCTGATATATGTATTTAAGGCTATCAGTTTTCTCTAGGTACTACTCTAGCTGCTTCTGAAAATTTCAAGTCATATGTTCAATATCAATCACTTCAAATATTTTCTAATTTCTATGGTAATTTCTTCTTTGATCCATGATTTTAAATTATTTTTACAAACTCCTTTCTCCTGCTATATTGCCATTCTACTTTTTTTTTTTTTTTGGAAATGCTACTGAACACAACATGACATGGGAAGCTTTACAGGTAAGTTATTGCCCTTGGGAGCAGATTAAAATCATCTGGAGTGCTATGATTAATGTTCACTTTTTTCTCATCAGGCTGACAATGTTTGGAGTTAGGTAACTTGGGGGCTTACTCATTAGCAATGTATATGTCCTACTGACTCGGGAAACAACAGCTGAGAGATTCCATTTTCTTTCTCTCTAGGAGTTCCCACTTTGGGTACAGCTGCAGGAAGTTTCTTGAATAGACTTCTTTTTTTTTTTTTGAGTTGGAGTCTTACTCTGTCATCCAGACTGGAGTGCAGTGGCATGCTCTCGGCCACCGCAGCCTCAACCTGCTGGGCTCCGGTGATCCTTCCACCTCAGCCTTCCAAGTAGCCAGAACTAGGTGAGCACTACCACACCCGGCTAATTTTTTATTTATTGTAGAGACAGGGTCTCACCAAGTTGCCCAGGTGGGTCTCAAACCCGCGGGCTCAGGCAATCCACTCGCCTCGGCCTCCCAAGGTGCTGGGATTACAGGCTGAGCCACCGAGCCCGGCCTTGAATAGACTTCTTAACAAAACTACATTTGTCCTTTTGGGTTGTATTTCAATCCAATATAACCTCTTCCTTATTTTCTTCTATGGAGGCTTTAAAAAAAAAGTACTTTACTGTCTGTTTTGGAATTCACTGCACTAGGCCAATATTTAGATGTGTTTATTTCTACCACTCCCCAACAACACCAAATTTTCTACTATATACAAGAGCTTCTAATCTTTTATTTTTTAATTAAATACTAAATGTCCTGAACCATAATATTTACTCTTCCTTTTTTGATCATAGATGAGTGGATAGAAGTTTCTTTTTGCAAGTAAAGCAAACGGCTATAGAAAGGACAATAATTCTTAAGTTTTGATGTTTTTCATACCTAGTTATCTTGGGCTGTATTATCTAAAATGAGCAAAGGTAGTCATGTGACTCATTTATTTACTGACCGTGTGACCTTTTCACTTGACCTCTCTGAGCCTTAGTTTCCCAACCTGAAAAATAGAGATAACAACACTTCCTACCTCATAAGGTTATTGTAAAATGAAGATCAATGAATATGAAGTGTTAGGAGAGTATCTGGCATAGATTCATTATTATTTTTATGGAACTACAAGAAAATTAACAACTGATGACAGTGTCCTATGAAGAGAAAAGGATATTTTAGATATGAGTTGGAAGCTCATGTTTGAACTTTTAAAATTTCAGACTCTAGGTATCACCAAAGAAATTAGCAAAAAATTGAAACTACGTCAATGTAATAGAAAAAACTCACTTGTCAAAAAAATCATACTTGATAAGAAAATTTGGGAGCCTCATAATATGATATATTGGGAAGTTCAACATGAGCTCATTACTTAAAAAAAAAGAACTGTCTTTTTCACTCTATCACTAAAATAATCGGCATTTTTGCCAACCACAAACTCCTGTATGCACGTAGAATTAACCTTAAAGATCTTTTTTAAATTTTATTTTAAAGATGTGGGGTACAATTCAGGGTTAGGTATACAAATGTTCATTATGCAGGTACCCTTGTTGATGAGGTGTGCCCCTCCCTCCCCTGGCAGTTTCCCTCAACTGCCAATCCCACCCCCCTCCCTGGCAGTTTCCCACTACTGCCA
>CAUYQG010115735.1:0-10212 GCA_963574415.1 Tarsius wallacei | reverse complement strand
CCACCGCAGCCTCGACCTGCTGGGCTCTGGTGATCCTTCTGCCTCAGCCTTCCAAGTAGCTGGAACTACAGGCGTGCGCTACCACGCCCGGCTAATTTTTTTGATTTATTGTAGAGATGAGGTCTTGCCAAGTTGCCCAGGTGAGTCTCGAACCCGTGGGCTCAGGCAATTCACTCACCTCAGCCTCCCAAAGAGCGGGATTACAGGCTAAGCCACCAAGCCCGGCCTTAGTTTTCTTTCAATAAACTTTGACACCAAATAGAGGCATCTTTAATCACCCACTCCATGGAGCTCAGAGCTAGACTCTTCAAAAGCAGCCTACAGTTATACTGTGTTTCTACTAAATAATGATCTGGAAACCAAATAAGTGAATCAAGAAAGTGAAAATAAAACATAGCATATTCTACAAATAAGTAGTGGCAAAGTTAAAGGCAGAAATGTGGGGATAGTCATAAAACTTCATGGTTCTTAACACAGAGTATTCTGTCAAATCCTCTGTCTAGATCTCCACTGAATAGCCACAGACAATAATGAAAAACAATGCTAACATCTCATCATACAGTGAATAGCAAGCACAGAAAGAACATAAAGGGTTAGTAAAATTCAGGGGAAAATCTTAGGGCAGTCATTGGCTAACATGGAAGAGATCTCTCTCTCACACACACACACACACACACACACACACACACAAACACACACACACACACACAAATGGATTTCTTCTAACGTTCATTTAAGAGCAACAAAATTTCCCAGAACTTGGACTCATTAACCCACACTCTGGGACAAGCATTTCCTGTACTCCTTTCAAGGATAAACGAGGTAAGAGAACTTTCCTTTGATAATGGTTTGATGTTGTTTTTACAAATGGTTACGTGGCAGAGGTCCTCAGAGAGAGGAGGGTCTGAAGGGCAGGGCCTGGGACTGCCTCCCACACTCACCTGGTGGATGATGTAGATGCCATACTCCAGCTGCTGCCTCTGCAAGAAGGGATGAAGATGCTCTAACAGGTACATCAGATGTTTCTCTCTGTTCCGGTGGGGAATGAGGATGGCGACCCGCTGTAGTGCCTTACATTCTTCAGGGTGATACCGGCCTCTGAACACTTTGGGATTTTCTGCCCGTACCTCTTCCAGCGTGAGATCTGGTTTGAAAATGAGTTTGCTCTGACCTCCTACAACGAACACCGGACAGAAGTAACACCAGTAACCACAGAAGGTGTTGAGGCTACAAGGGCTAATAAATGTAAAGCACTTAAAATACTGTCCAGCACACAGTGATCACTATGAGTGCCAGCATTTTATTACCATTACTCTAAAGGTTCATTTAGTCATGAACCATAGCCACGGAATCACATGACTAAGATTACTGGTTACAAAAGCAAGTAACTGATATATAAGAGTATTTCCTTGTGGCCTGGGTAATCAGCTCTGGCTCTGTGACCCACCTTTAAGTAGGAAATATGGACTATCCTGGTGACAGCAAAGAGCAAAGGTCAGGGCTAGACTGAGTAACTCTTCAAATATGCTCTATCCTCTTTTCCTTCTTCAAAAGCCAGAAGGAAGGTGAACTCTCGTGCTTTGGGAAGCCAAGGTGAGTGAATTGCCTGAGCCCGCGGGTTCGAGACCCGCCTGGGCAACTTGGCAAGACTTCATCTCTACATTAAATCAAAAAAATTAGCCGGGTGTGGTAGCGCGCACCTGTAGTTCCAGCTACTTGGAAGGCTGAGGCGGAAGGATTGCCGGACCCCAGCAGGTAGAGGCTGTGGTGGCCGGGAGCGGCCACTGCACTCCAGTCTGGGTGACAGAGTGAGAATCCAACTCAAAAAAAACCAAAAACAAAAAAACCTAGAGCATTCCCCTGAATCAAGTTCCTGGACAAGGCCCCTCTCCTACTCCTTCTCTAAACCCCAGCTTAGCTCCCTTTAGGTAAGGCAATGGAAAGAAGTAGAAACCAGCCTCGCTCCCTAACCCAGTGGTAACAGGTACATGCGACCCTGTAATAACTCTCCCACAGCAGACATGTCCAATTGAGCACAGCATTTGCCAATGAGCCTGGAAGCAGGCTGATCAGATGAAGCCCAATGCCATACAAAGGAGGAAACAATGAGTTTTTTTTTTTTTGGCTTCGTTTTTTAATGAACTCCACATGTACTGGTCAGGCTGTAAAACCCCAAGAGGCTTGCAAGTTGTGCTATCCTTTCTGAGCAAAGCAGTCACAGGCCCTTGTATGAATACATCGTTGTGATTTGCTCCATATGACCAGCCCCTACCCTAGCCATGGCTGCTTAGACTAGGTCCTACCCAAGAGCACCGAGGATAAGTAACTGCCTCGAGTCATCCAGAGAAAATAACTGACCTACAAGAGCCTTCTTCCTGCAGGGTCTGCATTCGAGTCATAGTTAACAGAAATGCCCTAAAAACAACCAGTAAGAAATTGAAGCCAGGTGTGGTGGCTCATGCCTGTAATCCCAGCACTTTGGGAGGCGGAGACGAGAGGATTGCCTGAGTCCAGGGACTCGAGACCAGCCTGAGCAACTTGGTGAGACCTTGTCTCTACAATAAATCAAAAAATTAGCTGGGCATGGTGGCACATGCGTGTAGTTTCAGCTACTTGGAAGGTTGAGGTAGAAGGATCGCCTGAGCCCAGCAGGTCAAGGCCGCAGTGGCCGTGAGCATGCCACTACACTCCAGCCTGGGTGACAGAGTGAGTCTCCAACTCAAAAAAACAAAAACAAAAACAAAAGGCATTGAGTTACAGAAGACAAGTACTAGAGCTGCTGCCAGGTGACCGAGCTACCAGAGATTAACAGGGTGGCTATTAAGATGCTTCCTGTATAGCCTGTTCATAAACTTCATCATTAGCCTGGCTGTGGCTCTGTTCCAGCACCTTGAAAGAGTCTCATGAAATGGGTCTGACAGAAGCTAGTCCCCTGGCTCACCTTCTCATTGGTGCAACTTTTTATGTGCCCTAACCTTCAAGTATCGGCTTAATTTACTCTCCATCAGTTTCCCTACCACCCTCCCCTGACATCTTCTCAAATTCTGTCCCTCCTTGGGTCACTAATGGCCCATCTCAAGTCATCACTACCATGTCACCCTTGTAGTCCAGTACTTGCTCCGTATTGCGTCATGAATGGATCTACTTTATGAATGAACCTACTGCTCAAATATATTGTGAGGACTTTCAACAAGGAGGGTAATACAGTCATATTTGCATTTTAGTATCTCATTTTCACATTTCAACTTGTGTACTCTGTGAATGGAACATATAATGTGAATGATGTTTTGGCTCTTCCAGGACTGATTAAAGAGAAGTAGCATGCCAATATGAATCCAGTACAAGACTATGATTCAACTATAGAAAACTATAGTTGAAAACCATAGAAAAGAATGTGCATTAACTGAATGTTTGTGTGCCTCCTGATATTCGTATGTTGAAGCCCTAGTTCCTAGTGTGTGGCCTCTGGGAAGTAATTAGGTTTAGATGAGGTCATAAGGGTGGAGCCTCCATATGGTATTAATGCCCTTATAAAAAGGGCAAGAGACATAATCTCTCTAGTTCCCTCTTTCCTTTTCCCTGTGTGTGTGTATATGTGGGCACACACATACACACACACACACACACACACCAAAGAAAGGCCATGAGAGGACAAGCTCAGTAAGAAGGCCCTCACCAAGAACCTGACCATGCTGGCACTCTAATTTCGAACCAATTTTTGTTAATTTAAATTGAAAGGCAAGGCATCAAAGTCAATTCAAAACACACAACAAATATATGAAATACACACTAAAGACAACATTGAAACACTCAGTTCCAGGGTACCTGCATAATCAACGTTTGTATACCTAACTCTGAATTGTACCCCACAACTTTAAAAGAAAAAAAGAGAAACTCAGTCCCTGCCCCTTGACTCCATACTTTTAACCAACTTTTGACCAAAGGGAGGTAACAGATATAACATAAGGGGAGGCTGGAATGTGCTTGCATTTCTCCACCCACACTTTTGTGCTCTGCCGATGCCATGAGAAGAACACTCCCAGGCTAGCCCATGCTAGCCTGGGAGGGTCCCAGGAAGAAGATGAGACACATGGAGGGGAGCCACAAACCTAGATCGATGAACCCTATTACTGTGTGCTGCTGGGACTTTTGTGGCTGAGTACTAAAGTTGGGTATGTTCATATGATGGAATACTCTACATCAATGAAACTAAACAAACTATAACCACATGCAGCCATGTGAGGTCTTACAAAAATAACATTGGGTGGCAAAAGCCTAACACAAAAGAGTATACAATATATGCTTCCAATATGTAAAGTTCAAAAACAGGGAAAATCTAATGTGTAGAATTAGAATCTTGAAGCCAGAGAAGTGACTGAAAGAAGCATGGAACTTACAGAGTTCCTATAAGATTCCACTTGTTAATTTATATGCTGACTGGAAAACTTAACCAAGCTGTACACTTCTGAGTTTTGTACTTTTCTGGACATATAGTTAAATAGTAAGTTCATATACTACTTATACAAAAGAGAAAAGGAAACACTTACTGAGGTATGGAGACACAGACGGGCAATTGACAAGTTCTGCCTTTTTCGTGGCTGCTTCGTTAGTCACAGTTTCTTCCTTCCCCAGATCTATGGTCTTATTGAAATTAGCCATGAAATTCTTTGCTTTAGGAATCTCATGAATAGCATCCACAAAGTAGTTACTAGTGGCCCACCCAACCACCGTCAGGCACAGGGTCAAAAGCAACAGTAATCGGAGTTTGTAGGAAAGGTGAATAGTCAAGGCGAAGCCCATGTCTTTTATCATGTGAGTAATATGTATCTCTCTGCTTCCCCACAGGCAAGGAAGCTTCCAATCTGATTACAATCTGATGACAACCGAAGAAGCAATGCCTGCTTTGGCTCAGTCGTTCTGCTCCAACAATCTAAAAGGCAATCACAAAAGACATGTTGTTTCAAACAGAAATCCTATCCTGAAATGATTCACTGCAGTACAAACTGAAACCCCCAACCCCATGGACCTGGACTAACAATAATGATATTTCTCCCACTGAGAGCTTAGAAATCAGGAAACTGGAGGTTTTAGAGGTAGAAGGCCCCAACCATCCATACATCACAGAAGCTCTCTCTGGGTTATCACCCAGGCTGTCTGCCGGAGAAGGGAAGCCATTTCCAGACGCTGCACGGACAGAGTGAAAAGGCAAAAGAGACGAGAGAGATGGCAAATGCCCTCACATCTGAGCTGAGCACAGCCTAAGACACAGCCCTGACAGTGCTCTTCCTCAGTTACCCCTTCCTGGCACAGTTTAAGAGAGAGTTAACAAAATGAGACACCTTGTAATGGAAGCATATTTTGACCCAAAGAGAAAATAAAGGAAAAAGACAAATGTTCTACTTCCCTGTGACAGCTAGAAACATATGGTCTCAACAGCAGGGAATGAATGCAATATTCTCAGTGAGACACTGGCACAGGGCACATCCCACCAGTGGGCAGTGGGTACAAGAAACACAAGAGAACCCCAGCACAGGAGGTCAACAATCCGTAAGAATAGCAGGCAGAACTAAAGCACAGTGTTTAGGATCAAGGGTTTGGATTTAGACAGAAACTACAGTTCCACCACATAACGGCCACATAACCTCCAGCCAGTCACTTAACTAAGGTTTAATTTCCTTATCTGTAAAATGGGGATAAAAACAATACCTGTGGGCTCGGTGGCTCAGCCTGTAATCCCACGCCTTGGGAGGTTGAGGTGAGTGAATTGCCTGAGCCCGCGGGTTCGAGACCTGCCTAGGCAACTTGGTGAGCCCTCATCTCTACCATAAAAAATCAAAAAATTAGCCAGGCGTGGTAGCGCACACCTGTAGTTCTAGCTACTTGGAAGGCTGAGGCGGAAGAATCGCCAGAGCCCAGCAGGTCGAGGCTGCGGTGGCCAGGAGTAGCCACTGCACTCCAGTCTGGGCGACAGAGTGAGACTCCAACTCAAAAAAAAAAACAAAACTAAACACAATACCTACCTGTGGAAGTCATTGAAGGACCGGATGACTTAATGTATTAAAATATACAGTGTTGGGCGGGCGCAGTGGCTCAAGCCTATAATCCCAGCACTTTGGGAGGCCAAGGACGAAAGGACTGCCTGAGCTCAGGGGTTCGAGACCAGCCTGGGCAACTTGGTGAGACCTCGTCTCTACAATAAACCAAAAAATTAGCTGGGCATGGTGGCGCACACCTGTAGTTCCAGCTACTTGGAAGACTGAGGCGGAAGGATTGCCTGAGCCTAGCAGGTTGAGGCTGCATTGGCTGTGAGTGTGTCGCTCTCCAGCCTGGGTGACAGAGTGAGTCTCCAATTCAAAAATATGTGTTTCTGTGTGTGTGTGTGTGTATGCACACACAGATACATACACATACGCGCACGCGCGTGCACACACACACACACACACAGTGTCAGCCCACCTTGGCAAGCAAGCAGACACACTGGTGGCTGTCTGAATCACCACTTTACTACACTCTACTTCTCACTGTCAGTTGATGAATTGCCATACTGATTTCATACTTCAGTAGCATCGGGTGGGATAATATAAATTCACTTCAGAGAAGAGGCTATGCTCTTGGTCACTGACAAAAATCCCATTTGTAGGGCCACCTAGCTGAGGGCCTACCCCAGACCATGCACTAAGGTGGTGAGGGCTACTCGGCAAGGGCCCCTGTGGTGCAGCCAACAACACCCCCAGCATCTTCTTTGCATGGTAAAAACAGCACGTCTCTCCTCAGATTCTAAACATGTTCTCAGAAGAATGCAGAAATTGCTAAAGCCAGGACATGGATAGACAAACACTAAACAGACAAAATGGAGACCAAAATATTTTCTCTGCTAAACAGTCACATGAATACACTTACAACTAAATTTTTTTTTTTTTTTTTTTGAGTCTGAGTCTCCATCTGTTGCCCAGGCTGGAGTGCAATGGCACGCTCACAGCCACCACAGCCTCGACCTGCTGGGCTCAGGCTTTTGCCTCAGCCTTTCAAGTAGCAGGAACTACAGGCGCATGCCACCATGCCTGGCTAATTTTTTGATTTATTGTAGAGACGACTTCTCACCAAGTTGTCCAGGCTGGTATCAAACCCGCGGGCACAGGCAATGCTCTCGCCTCAGCCTACCAAAATGCTGGGATTATAGGCTTGAGCCACTGCCTGGCCACAACTAAATCTTAAGTGACAAAAAGAAAAACAGAAAGTAAACTATATATGTATGCTATAATTATAACTGAAGATATGGAATTAAGAAAAGTCTAGAAAGAAATACATCCAAAAGCTAATGATAATTATATTAGAAGACTGTATTTGCTAGGGTGATTGTTTTTCTCTTTTATTTCTAGAATTTTTAGTAATATAGTTTTATATTATATTATAATTATAGTTTGATATATTTTTATATTTATGTTACATATATTACATAGTCATGTTTATAAATGTTTATGTATGTAGTTTTATAATACAGTCCTTTATAATACAAAGTATGCTGAGCACAGTGGTTCATGTCTATAATCCCAGCACTTTGGGATGATGAATGGGAGGATTGCTTGAGCCCAGGAGGTTGAGATTAGCCTGGGCAACATAGAAAGACCTTGTCTCTACCAAAAAAAAAAAAAAAAATTAGTCAGGCATGGTAGCACATGCCTGTAGTCCCAGCTACTCGGGAGGTTGAGGCGGGAGGATCGCCTGAGCCCATGAGTTTGAGGCTGGGGTGAGCTGTGATGGTGCCACTGGCACTCCAGTCTGAGAGACACACTGAGACTCCAACTCAAAGTAAATAAATAAAGAACAAAATAAAATAAAAACAAAGTGGGGTATTTTTAAGTGAGAAGTAGGGACTTAGTAAGTAACTATAAAAGACAAAAACAAAAACAATCTTAGCATCTCAAGATAGTTTCACACTTACTAAAGAATAGTATTCTAAAAATTAAGTTCTGGGTTAGTTTGAAGGAAACCTAGGAAACATTTCTTTCTAAACACAAGGTTATAAATGGAAATAGAAGATAAATTTTTGAGGAATGTTTGACCCAGGGAGCAATTAAACATTATGGCCTGTGTGTGTAGGGTCCTGGAAAGGTATCACAGAAGAAGGCAGTAATAACAGCTAGTAAGAAAAACAATTTGGGCCAGGCGAAGTGGCTCACGTCTATAATCCCAGCACTTTGGGAGGCCAAGGTGAGAGGATTGCCTGACTCCGTGGGTTCGAGACCAGGCTGGGCAATTTGGAGAGAACTCATCTCTACAATAAATCAAAGAATTAGCCAGGCATGGTGGCACACGGCTATAGTTCCACTTGGAAGGCTGAGGTGGAAGGATCGCCTGAGTCCAGCAGGTCGAGGCTGCAGTGGCCATGAGTGTGCCCCTGCACTCCAGCCTGGGCGACAGAGTAAGACTCCAACTCAAAAAAAAAAAAAAAAAGAAGAAAAACAATTTGTTTATACATGTACTCTGTGCCATGCAGTGGGATTAAATCGCTTGTATTAATTTACTTAATTCTCACCTCAACCCTGGAAGGGAAGAATTATTAGTCTCTTCATATTATAGATGAGAAAATCAGGGTTTAGAGAGATTAAGTTGCTTGCCCAAGGCCACACAACTAGTAAGTGGAAGAGAGGGGTCTAAGCCCAGGTGGCCAGCACCACAGGCCTTGCTTCTGCCACATCCTTCTCATGGACACTTCTCTTCTCCCCTCAGTGCCTGGGTAGGCCCAACACAAACCCTGGAAACATGCAGGTTCCTCTGGCGGCCCTCCACCTCTCTTCCATCTTCCCTTTCCTTGTCTGTTCAAAAGCGTTCCTGAAGTCTAGTCCCTTCCCTCCTGGTGATAGTAAGTCATCAGACTCCAGGGGCCAATCAGACAATCTCTTGTGGACTTAACTGCAGAAGGCTTAAATGCTGACAGCTGGCAAAAAAAAATGTTTAAGTTTTTAAACAAAGTGTATTAGAGAAAGAAGAGAGAAAAGAAAGGGAGACGTGCCAGAGCTGGCACGGGCAAAAGAAACTGTGCCGGCAAATTTTTTTTAATGAAGATCTCAACCTTAGAAAATTTAGACTTGGATATATTCTTTTTCTAAGAGCTATTTATGGGGGTATAGTTACATAAAAGAGAGAATCGCCAAGAGGAAGGAAATTATGATTATAAAATTAGTCCAGTGTTGGAAGCAGGAAGGACCTTAAAAAATACATATCCAGCCGGGTGCGGTGGCTCACGTCTATAATCCCAGCATTTTGAGAGGCTGAGGTGAAAGGATTGCCTGAGCCCATGGATTCAAGACTAGCCTGAGCAACTTGGCAAGACCTCATCTCTACAATAAATGAATTTAAAAAATTAGCCGGGCATGGTGACATGTGCCTGTGGTCCCAACTACTTGGAAGGCTGAGGTGGATCACCTGAGCCCAGCAGGTCGAGGCTGCGGTGGCCATGAGCGGACCACTGCACCCTAGCCTGGGAACAGAGTAAGCCTCCGACTCAAAAAAAAAGAAAGAAAGAAAAATACATATCCAACTACCTTATTCTACAGAGGAGAAAGAACAGCTTAGATTTTAAAACCTACCCACGGCAGGGGGTACCTGGGAAAACTCTGTACTTTCCGCTCAATTTTTCTGTGAATCTAAAACTTCTCTAGAAAAACAGTTGAACCTTGAACAATATGGGTTTGAACTGTGCAGCTCCACTTATACTCGGGGATCAAAAATACAGTACTCCCGGGATGAAAAACCCATGTACACAGAGGGTAGACCTTTCCAATGCATGAGTTCCACAGGGCAGCCTGCCGAACTTGAGTATGCATGGATGTGAGTAGATGTGGAAGTCCTACAACCAACCCCTACCCCCAGTGTACCAAGGGATGGCAGTAAATAAAATAAAATTTAAAAAGTCAGGCATAGTGGCTTACACTTGTAATCCCAGCACTTTGAGAGGAAGAGACGAGAGGATTGTCTGAGCCCACGGGTTCAAGATCAGCCTGGGGAACTTAGCGAGACCTCGTCTCTACAATAAATCAACAACAACAAAAAAAATTAGCCGAGCGTGGTGGCACACATCTGTAGTTCCAGCTACTTGGAAGGCTGAAGTGCAAAGATGACCTGAACCCAGCAGGTCGAGGCTGCGATGGCTGTGAGCACTGTAACCTGGGCAACAGAGTGAGATTCCAACTCAAAAAAATAACAAAAAAA
>CAUYQG010115732.1:0-13513 GCA_963574415.1 Tarsius wallacei | reverse complement strand
GCGCGCTACCACGCCCGGCTAATTTTTGATTTATTGTAGAGATGAGGTCTCGCTTGCCCAGGCGGGTCTCGAACCCGCGGGCTCAGGCAATCCACTCACCTCAGCCTCCCAAAGGCGCGGGATTACAGGCTGAGCCACCGAGTCTGGCTAGCATCATTCTTAATGATATGACATTGTTTAGTTTCCCCTTTTGTGTTTCTAAGGATTCCCAGAGTTAAAGACAGTCAAAATATGTTTCCGTTTCTATTTTGAAAATAGTTGACCCAGTCTGGCCTTACAGTGAGAACTTGTCCCTTAAAAAATATCAAAAAATTATCCAGGCATGGTGGCGTGCGACTGTAGTCCCAGCTACTCAGGAGGCTGAGATGGGAGGATCACCTGAACCCAGGAGTTCAAGGCTGTGGTAAGCTGTGATTGTGCCATTGCACTCCAGTGTGGGTGATGGAGTGAGATCCCGACTTAAAAAAAAAGAAAAAAAGAAAAAGAAAGAAAATAGTTCATAAAACCAAGCATGGTGACTCATGTCTGGAATCCTAGCACTTTGGGAGACCCAGGTAAGAAGACTGCTTGAGGCTGAGAGTCCAAGACTGCAGTGAGTCATGATTGCACCACTGCACTCCAGCCTGGACAACACGGCAAGACCTCATGCTTATAAAGAAAAAAGGAAGGGAGGGAAGGAGAAGATAGTTGACAAGTAAAATAACTTGAACACGTTCACCATCAAAGCAGAACAGTCTTAATATCCTGGAGAGCAGAACTGATGTTCTTGCATTGCCCAGCATACCACTGTCCATGGACCTTACCCTTGATCACTGTTCTTGGGTGAAAGACCGAGTGCAAACGAACACTGAAGGTTTATGCAACCAGTTCTGCAAATCCACCTCCAGATTCTTCTGTTCAGGAAGTTGAATTCAGCTCAAGACAGTTTTTATTCGGCACACTGAGATCATAAGTATGCTTCCAAAGCCCACATGATAAAGTGAAAAAAAGAATGACTGTTTTATCCTTATATCTGAGTTGGCTTTTCATTGATCAGAAATAAAGAATAACCACATTTGCAAAGTGTTACTGGCAGAAAAGTGTTCACAGGTAAGGGTCTGAAACCTTTTTTCTTGTCATTTAGAAACAAGACATTAGTCATAAAAATCAAGTGATTGGCTATTTTAAGCACAAAAATTCAATTATCCTAAACATCAGGATCATGGAAACAGTAATTCAATTCCTAGTAATTTCTTGTAATTAATACATAAATTTCCTCCTATGTTAATACAATTTAATCCCTAATTAAACCACAATATAGTATGGAAAATGTATATGACAACAATTTATGCTTTTTCCTGATTAATTTTAAATTGACCAGGCATAATAACTCATGCCTGTAATCTCAGCACTTTGGGAGGCTAAGGTGAGAGTATCATTTGAGCCTGGGCAACATAGCAAGACCTCATCTCTATAAAAAATTAAAAAAATTAGCCGGGCATGGTGGTGCATGCCTGTAGTCCCAGCTACTTGGGAGGCTGAGGCAGAAGGCTCGCCTAAGCCCAGGAGTTCAAAACCAGCCTAGGAAATATAGTGAGACCCTCAACTTTATTAAAAATAAAATAAAATATAAATGAAATAAATAGCAGTGCTCACTTGTTAAATGGACGAAAGACCGTAGAGGATTTTCACTTAACTGACCTCCATTTGTCAGCATGCTGTATTGGGATACTTCACTGGCTCTCAGAGTATGGTCCCTCATCAGCAGCATCAGTGTCACTCAGGAACTTGCTATAAATGCAAGTTCTCAAGCCCCACGCCAGATCTTCTGCATCAGATCATGGAGCCCAGTGCTCTGTGTTTATAACAAGCTCTCCAGGTGATGCTGATGCAAACTCGCATTTGCTTTGTGCTTGCCATTCACTCTGTGAACACACTGAGCGTTGCCCACAGCACGATGCACACTCCAGACTAGAAGTCAACTTTCCAGCATGACCAAGAACCTCTGCCCCCCAAGGGTCAAGTTAAAAATTCACCAAGAGTCACTTATGTTTATCCTAAGAACCACTAATGCCATTTGTGCTGGCTATTATATTTAATTTTGAATAACTTAAAAAATATATATTTGGAAAAGAAATAGACAAGTTTGTAAGAACTCTTTGAACGATTCTGCACTCACAGTATTTTGTGAATATACAAATTTCACCCACTAACTTAAGGGGACTAAAATTGTAACTACAGATAATGCATCATAGATGTGGTTTGTATTTGAATTGTAATCATACATTGATGTCACATCAAAATATTTTCCAATAAAAGCGAGTGTAAATATTTTAAGTTAAAATATTTAGGGTATATAGGCATTGTTTCCCAAGACTCCCTAATTGACTATTATTAGATAGGAAAAACCAAGGTGTTTTTCCAACTCTCATACACTCAGTGCAACACAGAACACTTCACCCTTGGCCACCACAATGTGTGGGGATTTCTCCCCACCCACAATCAAGCAATTCTCTAGTGGATACCAGTCGGGTGTTCTTCCAATTCTATTCAATTCCAACACTATCTCTCTGGAGACCGTGTCAGATCCCACAGGTTAAAAACTCAGTAACATTATCACAAAAACAAAGAACTGAGTGCCACATATTCTCACTCATAAGCAGACCCTGAACATTTACCATAATACTAAAAGGAAGGGATTGGCAGTAACTGGAAACTGCCAGGGGATAGGAGTGGGGGGCACATAGCAACAAAAAGGTACCTGATCTGAAACCAGGCAAAGTGGGGACCAAAGGGAAGCCCAAACTTTACCTGCACGTTGATCATCTGTATACATAATCCTGAATTGTACCCATAACTTTAAGATAAAATATAAATAAATAAATAAAAGCCCAGTAACACAAGACTGACCCTCCCCCCCACCATGCCAATCACAAGTAGTGAATTGTCGCTTACACTTCTGACCTACTG
The DNA here is from genome assembly GCA_963574415.1 of Tarsius wallacei. Classification (NCBI taxonomy): domain Eukaryota; kingdom Metazoa; phylum Chordata; class Mammalia; order Primates; family Tarsiidae; genus Tarsius; species Tarsius wallacei. The sequence goes on along the minus strand of CAUYQG010115732.1, from coordinate 10,564 downwards.
GCTATAAATCAGGGTTCCCATAACTCATTTCTTGGGTTCATCTAATTTCCTATAGTGGCTCACAGAACATGTGGAAACACTCTACTTACATTTACTAATTTATTATACAGGATATTACAAAAGGTATAGAAGAGTAGAAAGATGGAAGCAATGAATAGAGTGAGGTATGGAAAAGGGCTCCCGAGTGGAGGAGTTTCTGCCTCCATGAAGTTGGGATGCAGCACCCTTCCAGCATGTGTATACGTCTGTCATCTCCAAAGGTCTCTGAGTCTCATAGTTCATGGATGTTTTTGGAGGCCTCATCATGTAAGCATGTTGGATTATTAACTCTATTTCTAACCTCTGTTCCCTCCCTGAAGAATGGGGGACGGGACTGAAAGTTCCAAGCTTCTGATCATGGCTTGATCTTTCCGGTGACCAGCCCCACCCAGGAGTGCACCAGAGAACAAGAGAAACTCCTATCATCCAAGAAGTCCCAAGGGACTTAGGAACTCAGTGTCAGGAGCTGAGGCAGAGACCAAACATCAGGACAGAAGATTTTCCTAGCACCCCTTCGCTGAGGAAATTCCAGGGGCTGCAGGAAACCCTGTGCCCAGGACTGGGAGTAGAAACCAATATGTATATTTCTTATTATTTCACAACTATGTTTTATTAACTAATAATAGACCCATTGCATCTATTGTATTTTAAAGAAATTGTATAACACAATCTTTCATATAGGGATCAAAATTTTTAAAGTATTTTTATTAAAAAGTTTCTTTTTTAATTGAATGGCACTTTCTCACGTGCCATTCCAAAGTGCTGGCCCATATTTTTATAATCAATCACTTAACAGAATTTGCAATCCTATAAATATTGGAAGATGTTGCTGGAAGTTTCAGTTATTTTCAATGTATCAATATTATAAATTATTGTAAATAATTCTACTGTCAACATAAAAGCCTGGCTTATTAAATTAGCCTTAATTTCATCTCATAAGTTAAATAAAATAAAAAATTTCATTTTGGATCTGTGTCTAACGTCGCAGAAAACTTGGCAATGCCAGGGAATTGCTGTTTCCACAGAAATATTGTGACAGTGAGTGACTGCTTGATTAGTCCCAACTACTTGGAACCATTTGTTTGAATTCTCTGAGGAGAGACAGTTTACTCCTTTGTTCCTCCAAACTTGTGGAAATCTGTTCAGCTTGAATGCTGGAAATTTTCAAACAGAAAAAAATAAGTAATCCCCAGTTGCAGCTGAGGTAGAGAAATTGATTTTGACACAAGTCCTCAGTCCAAGGTGAACAATGATTGACCTGCCAGTTGCAGCTAGAAAAATGAATATTTCCAGCACAACACACCCTGTACAGCAAAGGAGAAGAGTGAAGCTCTTGAAAGATGGCCTTAAATGATTGGCTAGGTTAAATATTACATTTAACAGTTGTTGGCAATTCCATGTCACTCACCCCCATAAAAACTTGCAATTTCATGTAATCAAAGAGCACTTCAGGGCCTAGACAGGCATCAGCAACCCCCACACACACCAAGAAAGGCTGAGGGCACCAGGGAGAGGAAAGAAAGCTTGGGATCTCAGTGGGGGACACCAGAACCCTCAACATGCCCCCTGAAACCTAACAATCAGCCCACTTGAGCCCACCCAGAAGGGGCTGCTAATTAACTGTTGCTGCCCTATTCCCCACCTCACCTCAGTAAGATCAATGCATGTTTTTTAATACATGTTTTATTCCCCCCACCCCCTGTCTTAAGTTGACCATTTTGAAGTGATTTTAGTTACCACCTTTTCACTCCAACTCTCAGTTTTTCTGAGATAATTTAGTACCTTTGTTTTCATGTTGTTCAGTTTACCCATCAACCCAGGCTCTTTTATGTCTAGAGTCCATATTTGCACTTTTACAGGTTCACTGGCAGTCTACCCCTGTTCATGTAGGTAGATAGCTCTGAGGAGATTATAGATGTGAATATCTCAGATTTTATTCTCACCCCTATTTCTTTGCATCTTCTTCTTGCACTGTCTTAATATCTCTTTGTGCTTGTTTGCAGTTCGGTTAGAGTATTTCCTTGAGAGAATCCCTTATTAGAGAACACTTCAGTGTGTAATCTATGAATTCTTACACACCCTCACATTTTTCTTTGCCATGTGAGATGGGATATCTTGGCTGGGTATAGGATTGTAGCTCACAGTTCTCCCTCCGAAGTCTGTAGATTCAATTTCACCAGTTCTATTGTTACATATGATGGAATGTAACAATGTCAATAAGATTCTTTTTCTTTAGAAAGTGACTTTTTTTGCCTAAATATTTTACAAATTTCTCTTTCTTTTTTGAATTCAGCAATTTTATTGGGATTTGCCTGAATATGAGTCTTTTCTCATCAATATAGTCTGGAATCAGTTTGCCCTCTCAGTCTACAGGTCACCAATGTCTATTCAAATTTTCTTTTATTATTTTTAAAAATATTGCCTCTCCTCCCTCTGAAACTCTATTATAGAATTTGATTTTTAGGCCTCTCCTCCAAGACTTTTGTCATCTCTCTTGATATGTTTTGCTTTCTCTGATTGTTGAGATTCTTTTTGGACTTGTTCTTCCAGGCAACTCATTTAGGTCTTAGCAGCAAACTTCTCTCCTAGTTATCTTGTGAATTACTTAATTGGTAAATTACATTCTTTAGCTTCAGAAGTTATTTTCTGTGTCACCAATGACTATGCTTGTTTGATCTTTTTTTCTTACTAAACTGTTGTGTCTTCTCTGGTTGCTTCATTTCCTCAGGTTGGTATTCTGTTTGCTTCAATGTATCATCCTGTCTTTGACAGCTGAATGTCTTTGGGTGGGACTTGTTAGAAGTTTTGTTGGAGTACCCAAGTGGAATTGTTTAAATATCCTAGAGGGCAGCAGTCACAGGAAGAGGGCAGTAAATCGGTCTCCACTCCAGGGAGAAAAAGTCAGGCTACCAATCTTGTTGATACGCATGGAGGAAATCTCCCTGATCTGGTCTCCATGTACTTTCTGGGCAGGGAAGACTTAGCTGACCCAGTTAACCTCTTCTTGCCTTTATGGAAGCCCAGTAACCAGCCACATCTGTCAGGGTGCGTGGTGATTTTCCCAGGGGCTCCTTTAATCTCTGAAGGCTGCATTCTTCCCAATATCCACCCTTGTCAGTCCTGCACTCCCTGGAACTAGTCTCCAGGCAATCATTCAGCTGCTGGGAGAGAAAGCCCTACTCTGGTTCTCTCTGCTGGAGTCCAACTAAACCTAGAAAGCTGCTTTTACCTAGCTTCCTGTAGACCCAGCAGGTGTTTGACTCAGGAGACCCATAGGGATTGGACTTGAGGGTAGAAGAGAAGAGACAGCCATGTTCTCTGGCTACATCTCCAGAATACGTCTGCCTTCTCTAAGAGAGCTGAGAAGTATTCTATTATTCATTGTTTAATAAGAGATAACCTTTCACTCACAAATGTGTTTTGAGTTTTTCCAAATACTTTTAAATATATGTCCAAATGGTCGTGTTGCTTTTCTCCTCTTATCTATTGGTGGAACGAAATATATCAGCATCTTTGCCAAGACAAAACAATGCTGCCACTCCTGGGAGAGACCCAACCAAGTCATTTTATCCATTAGAATGCTTTCTCCAAAAAATAATGAAAAGCCCAACTCATACTAGTCTAAACAAGAAAGAAATATATCGATGTATCTAACTAGAACACATAAAGTAAGACATCCTCCTGGATGGTTGATCCAGAGTGCAGCAGGCTCTTCTGCCCACAGCAACCACTGTGGGTTTTTTTTGTTTGTTTGGTTTTTTTTGAGTTGGAGTCTCACTCTGTCACCCAGACTGGAGTGCAGTGGCCACTCCCGGCCACCACAGCCTCAACCTGCTGGGCTCCGGCGATCCTTCCGCCTCAGCCTTCCAAGTAGCTGGAACTACAGGCGTGCGCTACCACGCCCGGTTAATTTTTTGATTTATTGTAGAGATGACGTCTCTCCAAGTTGCCCAGGCGGGTCTCGAACCCGCGGGCTCAGGCAATCCACTCACCTCGGCCTCCCAAAGTGCTGGGATTACAGGCTGAGCCACCGAGCCCGGCCAACCACTGTGTTTTAAGGCGCCTTTCCTTGAGGTCATGGAATGTTTTTCAGCAGCAGTTGGGGCTATGTGCTTCCTCACTTACATCTAGCAGAAGAGAGTCGCGTCAGGAAACTCTCTCATAAAAGCAAAAAGGAAATTTCCTAAGGAAATCTGAAAGGCCCCCTTTCCTTCCAGATGCCCAGACTGTGCCCATGTGAGTTCCTGAACCAGTCACTATCGAGGGAGTGGGAGTTATCGTTAAGCCACGGAAATCTCCCTTTGGAGTTGGGGAGGGAGTGTTCTCCCTGAGGCAAGAGGGGAAGGCGTGAATAACAGAATCAAATCAGGCTCCACTCAGAAGGGAGAAGGACAAATGGATGCTGAACAGTCAAGCAACAATGTAAACTACAGTCATGAAGTGCTATTATTTTCATATAATGCTGGATTCATTTTGCTAACATCCTAGTTTAAATTTTGCAACCTTGGTATATGGTTTTCTTCATTATGGTCATTTCTTAGAAGGCATCTTAGGAATGTTCTACCAAAGACTTAAAAGTAGGCAGCCCATCCTTCTTCCAAGCTGCTAGATTTGGGTCTATTAGTCTCCTGATTCTGCTCCTACCAACTGTTAATCTCCAAGGATTTCAAATAATTTGTTTTCAACTTTGCTGAATTTGAGAAAGCTAACCGATGAGCTTTAAATCATCCTTTCAGTTATAACAATATATAATGTATAATTTATTCATGCTTCTGGTCTTTGGTCAGGCGGTTTATTTTTCTTTTCTTTTCTTTTCTTTTTTTTTTTCTTTTCTTTCCCTCAGAGTCTCACTCTGTCACCCATGCTGGAGTGCAGTACATGATCACTGCTACCGCAGCCTCGACCTGCTGGTCTCAGACAATCCTTCTGCCTCAGCCTCCTGAGTAGCTGGAACTACAGATATGTGCCACCATGCCTGGATAATTTTTTATTATTATTATAGAGACGAGGTCTCGCCATGTTGCCTAGGTTGGTCTCAAACTCTTGGGCTCAGGCAATTCTCTTGCCTCACTCTCCAAAAATGCTGGGGTTACAGACATGAGCCACCATGTCTGGCTTCAATTTATTTTTAATACCAAACAGTTTATTATTCTATCTTTCTCTTTAAATTAAACTTTTTATTTTGCAGTCATAAGATGTAGTAAAGAGAGATCCCATGTTCCCTTTACCCAGTATTTCCCAGTGGTAGCATCTTGCAATTCTGTAATTTATCACAACCAGGACATCGACATTGACACAGTCACAATATAGAGTATATTTTCACCACCACAAAGACCACTCATGTTGCCCTTATTAAATTATTTAAAAAATTTTAAATTGTACTTAAAAAACACACAACATAACATTTTCCATCTTAACATCTTTAAGGGTACAGTTAAGTAGTTTTAAGTATAGCTATATTATTGAGCAACTATCTTTACTCTTAATTTTCCCAATCTTTAATAAACTTAAGCATCTATTCTTTACCTAGCTGTGTAAAAGATACAGTGGTAGGGTGGGCATGACACAAGATCTTGTTTGTTTGTTTTTCAGTCAGGGTCTCACCCTGTCACCCAGACTGGAGTGCAGTGGCATGATCACAGCTCACCGTAGCCTCAACCTCCTGGGCTCAGGTGATCTTTCTGCCTCAGCCTTCTTAGTACCCAAGACTTCAGGCCACCACACCCAGTTAATTTTTTATTTTTAAAATTTTTTTTAAAGAAACAAAAAAAGTTTTTTGTAGAGACAAGGTTTCGCTGTATTGCCCAGGTTGGTCTTGAATTCCTGAGCTCAAGCAAACCTCCTGCCTTGGGCTCCCAAAGTGCTGGGATTACAGATGTGAGCTACTGTGCCTGGTCCTGACACAAGTAATGTTTAAGATGAGGAAGGAAAAACACATGCCCATATGAGAAAAAAAACACAATTATAACATATTTCCCAAAAGACAAATTCTAGAATAATTAGACAATTCTGTCATCTCACCCTTTTCTTTTTAACCCCTTTGATTCTTTTTTCTTCTTTGTTCTTCTATTTCTACCCTAGATCTTTTGGAAACCAAGCTTTGTAAAAGTTGATCACCTTTGATGAAATTCCATGGCAAGTTTTCTAATTAATAACAGCTGACTAAGAATGTTCCTATTTTCCCCTTCCTGCCGTGAAACTTACTGAAAACACAAGGAGAATTTTCCTCAGAAGCTCCATCCTTCTTGCAGTTATTTGCTTTGGTCTATGTCCAGCAGATGGCGCCAAAGGATAGTGAATAGAAATCAATAAGCCTCTTGGCAGACTAAAAATTTGTGGGGTTTTACAGCATTTGAGGTCTTTTTACTTGGTTGCATAATAATCAAAACTTTAGATGGTCTGTCCCTTGAATATTTCAGCTCCTGCCTCACTATTGCATTCTCCAGCACTTCTTTTGTCCTAATTCTGGGGGATGTCGGTTCCCAATCCTCACTTCGTTCCTTGACTTCCGCTCCTCCGGTGATCCCCTCTAGAGCGTCACCCTGTGCTGACCGAACTCACATTAAATTCACGATCACTCATATCCAGGGGGCTCTCAGTGAGGCTCGGCTGTTTCCCTAGTCCGTTCACTCACCTCTATCCTAGATGACCCTGAAATGCTTTCCTCTGTGCAAACGCCAAGATCCTCACTCTCCCTGGACCCATCAGACCTCAAGGCGGTGATCCTGAATCATACTTTACCGAGGAAATAGAGGCAATTGGAAGAGAAATTTCAAGACACCCCTTAACTGCCCCCTCCTCAGCATCCGCTCACCTACCTGCATTTGTGCCCATCCTGTGTACCTTCCTTTGCGGTATGGATGACCTGTTCATGGCCCTAATCAAAGCCAATCCTTTCCTAGCTACCCAAGGATGTCGGTCCCACAAGTCTCTCCTCGTTTCACATAATCAGTTTCCCCTCTCTACTGTACCTTTTCCAACTTCACGTAATTATGCCCTTATTTCTTTCTTCATGAATACCTGAACTTCCCTGAACACCCGGATCCTTCTTATCCACACTGCCCCCTCCTGATGCCACCCTGTTTTTCCTTCCTTTTGCAGCCAAGAGACTTGGAAGCGTTGCGTCTGCCCAGAGTACCCGTTTCTTTTCTCCTGATTGTCCTCCCTTTAACCCATTCCAGTGATGGCTTCCCCCCCGCCGTTCCACTGGAATTCTTCTTGTTAAGGTCAAGGCCTGCTGAATGAACACAGCTCAGTTCTTGCCATACTTGATCACTCACAACATGGGACACACTTCCCTCGTCCTCACATGCTTCCTTCACCTGCCCTCTGGAGGCCACACCCCCTGGGCCTCCTCGCACCCCGCTGGCTGCCCCTTCTGAGTGTCCCCTGTGGACTTCGCCTCATATTGGAGAGTGTAGAGCATTTTCCTCTGGGCATTGGATAGTGTAGACTATTTTCCTCTGGGCATCTCACCTTGGGTGGTCACATCCAGTCTGCTGGATAAAACACCATGAATGTGCGGATAACTCCCTAAGTTTTATATCCAACACAAATGTCTTTCCCAAAGTCCAGGCTCAGACAGCTGTGGTGAGAGCGTCGTTTTCAACCAAATGGGAAGAGCTCATTGGCTCAAGGAAGGTGAAAGAGCGCCCTGTGTAGAGTGAACAAAAGAAATAAAAACTCCAAGGGGGGACCCACGCGTGGGATGTCATCAGCATCCCACCTAAAAGTGTCCCACACAGAGCTCTCGCTGTTCTTTCAAAGCGTTTCCCATCTCAACAAATGGCAACTCCACCCTCCCCACAGTTCGAGCCAAAAACCTTAATATCATCCTTGGCTTCTCTCTTCCTCTCACATTTTCTACCCAGATCATTTCAGCAATTCTTTCCAAATATATCAGAGTCCAACTGCTTCACACCACCTAAGCACTAAATTCTTGTCCAGCACACAACCATCTCTCACTGAACTATTAGACTAGCCTTCCAGTTCATCTTCCTGCTCTGCCCTTGTTTCCCTGTCCATCTGTCTTGAAGACAGTAGTCTCAGAGACCTGTTGGAACATGATGTAGATCCTATCACTTTTCTAATCAACATCACAAAGACCCCCCCCATCCCGTCTCACACCAAGAAAAAGCCAGAATTGTTACAATGACCTCCAAGGCATATATAACACAGCCCCCCCACACACACACCCACCTATCCCCACCCCAAGCCCTCTCTCCCTCACTCTGGCACACCAGCCCCTGCTATTCCTCAAACATGGCAGGCATGGGCCCCACCTCAGAGCTATTGTCCCTTTGTACACTCTGCCCAGATAGCTGCGTGGATCACTTTTCCACCTCTAACCAAAATCACCTCCCCACACTTGTCATTCTCTAGCCTGCCTCTAGCTTCACTTTCCTCCATGTGATGTCTATTAGTCTATTGCCTGTCTCTCCCCAAAATGAAGCGGAAGATCCATGTGGGCAGTAACTCCTGTTGTTTTGATCCCTGCTGGTCCTCAGGGGTAAGGAGAGTGACTTGCACATGGTTGACCCTCGATAAAACAGGTTGAATGAATGAGTACTCTGCACCGAATCAGCAGTTGACTCCCACGATATTTCTGGGCAGGCAATCACCTTCTACTCCTGACATGCAGTGTGCTTTAAGCCCTCCTGAAACACAAGCTCAGGCAGAGCTCCAAGTCCTTGGTCAATGTTTTATTGAAAGAGATGTTTAAAACTCAGAACAAACCACCTCATAGGTGTTTGTAAATCATTTACCAAAATATGCTCTGCCAACAATTTCCTTTCCTTGGGCCAGCTTTTATCTGAATGTACAGCACTCGATGGCATAAATTTTACAAGACTGAATACAATGGAGTGTTTTATAAAATACCAGCCAGGGCCAGAAAAACACCCTTATCCTCAGAATCATCTATAAATTTAGGGTTTCCCCATCCTAACTAACAGTTTAGAAAACTGAGGATAGATGGCTGTAATTTATTTTTCTGAACCATGCTAAATTTCTTCTGTGACCAATTAAGCATCTTTAAGCCCTAATATATTCCCACTCATCTTAATAAAAAGGAAGAATTTTGAGTTTCCATCCTCCAAATGACACGTCCTATATTTCAAATGTGAAAAGTTTTATTAAGTCATTTCTCTGGCTTTTTGTCAGGTGAAATGATTTGTAGTTCATTTGCTCAGAGGAACGAGACCATACAGAAGCTCTTTTCTGTACCAGTTAGATTTAAAATACTAAGCTTTGGGGGAGGGGTGTAAGAAATAGGGAAAATGGCATTAAGTGGCAATACTCTAAGAAAATTCTTTTTGGAAATCTTCATCTTTTCCATAGTGTTCGGCTTTGAAATCAGTTTCCAGATACAGATAAACTGATATGCCCAACCCATAACTAAAGAGTTATTCTAGGCTAAGCACGGTAACTCATACCTGTGATTCCATCATTTTGAGAGGCTGAGGTGGGAGGATTGCTTGAGGCCAAGAGATTGAGACCAGTCTGGGCAGCACAGCAAGATCCTGTCTCTATAAAAAATTTAAAAATTAGCTGGGCGTAGTGGTGTATGCCTGTAGTCCCAGCTACTTGGGATGTTGAGGCAGGAGGATAAATTGAGCCTGTGAGTTCGAGGTTGTAGTGAGCTGTGACTGAGCATTGCACTCCAGCGACAGAGCACTCTGGGTGACAGAGCAAGACCTTATCACAAAACAAAACAAAACAAAACAAAAAACAGAGAGAACGATTCTGCCTTTTCAATCTAGGTATTTTATGCTTCAAGGAAAAAGTCAACCAACTCTGTTTATACTATTTGTTCTTGAATATCCAGTCTTCCAAGCAATAAATGTTTATTTAACATGTATTCTATGTTGGACACTGTGCTAGGTCTTAGGGATGCAGAGGATACAAGGACAAAATGAATAAAAATTAGCTTTATTTATAAGGGTTCGGGACCTATTAGGGGAGAGAGAGAGATGCAAACAAGTAATCAAAATGTGTTGAGACATGTTCTAAATTAGAGCACAGAGGAGAAGAGAGAAAAACTCTATATTGGCGAAAGGTTCTGTGAAGGTTTCATGGAGAAAGTGACATTTAAGCAGAATCCTGACTGATGAGTGGGAGTCTACCCAATATAGAAACAGGAGAAAAAGACTCCAGGGAGAGAATTGTGTATGCAAAGGCTGAAAGCGTGAACGAACATGGCATGGTGGTAGAACAGGGAAAAGCTTGTGTGCCTGAAACAGAGATGCGGAGTGGAGAGAAATGTCACTGGTAAAACTGGGGTGCCTAGCCGGGCTCGGTGGCTCAGCCTGTAATCCCAGCGCTTTGGGAGGCTGAGGTGAGTGGATTGCCTGAGCCCGCGGGTTCGAGACCCACCTGGGCTACTTGGCGAGACCTCATGTCTACAATAAATCAAAAAAAAAATTAGCCGGGCGTGGTAGCACGCGCCTGTAGTTCCGGCTACTTGGAAGGCTGAGGCGGAAGGATCGCCGGAGCCCAGCAGGTTGAGGCTGTGGTGGCCGGGAGC
>CAUYQG010115731.1:0-20434 GCA_963574415.1 Tarsius wallacei | reverse complement strand
GCCGGGCTCGGTGGCTCAGCCTGTAATCCCGCGCCTTTGGGAGGCTGAGGTGAGTGGATTGCCTGAGCCCGCGGGTTCGAGACCCGCTTAGGCAGGCGAGACCTCATCTCTACAATAAGTCAAAAAAATTAGCCGGGCGTGGTAGTGCGCTCCTGTAGTTCCAGCTCCTTGAAAGGCTGAGGCGGAAGGATCGCCGGAGCCCGGCTAATTTTTTTATTTATTGTAGAGATGAGGTCTCGCCAAGTTCCCCGGGCGGGTCTCGAACCCGTGGGCTCAGGCAATCCACTCACCTCGGCCTCCCAAAGCACTGAGATTACAGGTTGAGCCACCAAGCCTGGCCATAACAATAATTTAACAACCACTTTCAGGATCTCAACCAACATGAGCTATTTATAATTCCAGAAACAGTCCAGATGCTGAGTGACTCTATTCCCTCAAAGGGTTCAGGACATCACTCATCTTCTTGGAGAGATGAGGAGGGAGAGCGAACCCTAGGCACATGGACCTCTGTGTCCTCAGTGGTTGTTGGCCTCACTTTGTGGAGAGCTAGGCTTCCTCCCATGGACCCAACAAGCATCCCTCCTCTGCCTTGAGAAGCAAGGTAACGGGATATCTGCAAAAAATAGGACCTTGGTCAGGCTGGTGGTCATGCCTGTAATCCCAGCACTTTGGGAGGCTGAGGCAGGAGAATTGCTTGAGGCCAGGAGTTTGAGACCAGCTTGGGCAACATAGCAAGACCCAGTCTCAATTTATTACAAAAATTTAAAAAAAAATTTTTTTAAGTAAGAGCTTTAAGGTTTTGTATTAGCTTCATTTTTTTCTGTTGTTCATTCAGTCATCCAAGAGACATTTGTTGAAATCCTAGGAGCTGGGAACACAGAATTGCACTCTGTGGGTGCTGGCCCTGGGGGCCCTCCCCCTTGGACAGCTGGCAAGGCCCATCTCCTGCATGGCCTTGATTTCCCCTCCAGAAGATGTAGAGTCCTCACTCTGAAAAGTGCCTATATAGCAGTTTCGCCCCTTTGTGAATGAACTTTGGCAAGCACAGGGGTGAGTCATGGCCTTGGTGACACACAACATGTGACGTTAAATTGCTGAAAAGTATGACTGGCACCCCAGCCTGTGCTTCCCCACCCCAAGGGGCTCTGGTGAGCCACTGTCAGCTCAGAACAAGGATCCAGAGACGATCTTTCTTTTTTCTAAAAGGCTGCCGAGTTTCCAGTCCTGTTCATATATGGTGAATTTCTTGAAGGCAGTTCAATTCAAACCCATGATTTGGTTGGGTTTTTTAATTACCTTTCTCCAAGAAAAGCAAATTCCCCTGTGGGGCTCCTGAGCTGTTGGGAAGGTAGTGTATGCGCTTACTTGGGGATGAGTGGGAGGAGCTGGTGGCACCTGGATTCCTGGTCCTGGCTCATGGCTGACTTGCCCAGGAGCTAGCTGGGGGTCTATCTCAGTCCCAGTTCTCCCCAGTGGCACCCCGGAGCTGCAACTGGCACTTGACATGTTCCGGGTGCAGCGTGACCCTCAGTGGGTCTGCCTGGCTCATCCCTGCAATGCCCTCCTGCCTCAGTGCAGGATGGAGCAGGAGTTGGGGGAGCAGTGGTGGCCACTTCTGTGTCCACCAAGTCAACTGGAAGCCAGGCAGCTGGTGGCTTGTTGGTGGCGGGCCAAGGCCTGAATCATGGCCATGTCACAGCCCTTGGTGAAGGACTGACCCACAGAGGAAATTACACAGCACTCTGTGGCCCCTGGTGGGGTCAGGGGCTTTTCCAAGTGCATCAGCTGGGAAGGCAGAAAGCAATCCTCACCCACACTGGAATCGAAGGTTTGGGGACCCCTGCTTACTGCAGGGAAGAGGGCCTGGTGACTTTGGGGACAGGGTGGCCTGTGCAAACCCCTTCCATAGCCCTCCATTGGGCAACAGGGTACCCACAGCCCCAGCCCATCTGTGACGGAGCTGCAGGCTCACCAGGCCAGCGTTGCCCCACATGGTTCCTCGGGCTGCAGCCCCCAGTCCATCTGCAGACATTCACTCAGAATGGATACCAGTCCCAGGGACACACTGGGGAGCTTAAGTCAGAAAAGAAGGCACCTCCAGGGGAACCAGGAGCCACTCCTTTCTGCTGGCTGTGTGACTCTGGGCAACTAAGTTAAACTCTTTGTCCCTCAGTTTCCTCATCTGTAAAAGACACCTGGGCATGGTGGCTCATGCCCGTACTTTGAGAGGCTGAGGTGGGAGGATTGCTTGAGCCCAGGAATTCAACACCACCCTGGGCAACATAGCAAGACCTTGTCTCTACAAAAAATTTAAAAATTAGGCAGGTGTTGTGGTGCACACCTGTAGTTCCAGCTTCTCTGAGATGGAAGGATCACCTGAGCCCAGCATTATGATCATGCCATTGCACTCCAGCCTGGGCAGCAGAGTGAGACCTGGACTCAAAAAAAAAAAGGAGGTTTGAGCACCCACTTCAGAAGGTTGTGGTGGTGAGGGATTCATGCAGTGGGCCTGGTATAGAGCTGAGCACACAATAGGTGCTCTGTTCATGTTCCTTGTTCTTAGCCTGCTCTGATGCAGAATCCAGGTTGGCACCACCTCCCAGGGTTCAAACCTCAGTTATCCCTTACCTTCCCCCATACCCAGGTTCCCAACTCTTTGTACAAAGGTGTGGCTGGAGGAGACTGAAACTTTCCCCAATAATTGAGGAACTGATTAATACAGGTGGCATGAAGGGTCAGCCTCTCTCGAGATACCATACCTAAAAAGCAGACCATCAAGGGGGCCCTTTTTCCACCCTCCCCTATCCCACCCCAGATCTGACATCCTGGGGCCATCCTGCGGGAGCCCAGGGTGGAGGGGGCTGGCCACCCGTCCCCAGACATGGGGAGAAGGGTGATTGACGGACAGGAGGGAGAAGTGATAAGGTCCCAGACCCCGCACCTGGAATTAGAGGGGCCAGTTCGGAAGAACTTTTACCCATGAGGACTTTGTGATGGAACAGAATGTTCTCCTGCTGCTGGAAGTAGGATGGTGGATTCTTCCAGTCCACCTGTGCTGACATCTGGGACAAGGCCACCCTGCCATGTCCTTTCCATGACAGGGGCTCCATGCTGTGTGCCTATTATGGGGAGGCCTGCAAGGGTGGATGGCCGAGGTCCTGCCTCTCAATGAGGTGCCAAATGAGTAGCTCCAGTAGGTGTGTGACCAAGAAACACCACCTGATGACCCTCACTCCCTAACCTACAACCCACAGTCCTCCTGAAGCTCCTGTTTCCTCAGCCTGGAGGGCAGCCCCCCAGTACCCATAACTCCAGAGTCCCTCTCTAGGGCTCCCATAAGTGGGGCTCAATCACCAGACTGGAAGCTCCCTGAGGCCAGGGCCTACTCTCAGAGGGCCCGGCCCTCTAAGCCTTGCACAATGCTTGGAACATAAGAGGTGCTTGGTGTTTGCATTTCGGCTTGTGGTGGGGGCAGACACGGCTGTGTGTGTGTGTGTGTGTGTGTGTGTGTGTGTGTGTGTGTGTGTATACGGGGAGCAACATTCATTGACACGTCCTATATGTCAGGCCAGCACTAGGCCCCACACTTGTAGTATTTTACATAATAAGCATAATTTGCACGGTTGCTTCTGTAGCATTCCAGAGTGGCTTTCCACGCAGACATTCTTCAGCTGGAGTGGGGGTGGGGAGAGCTGTGTTTCTATTTTTATCTTCCCAACTTTGGGTGCGCTGCTCACAGGGCCCCTTATCTCCCCTGGCACTTTCCGCTACATCCGGCAGCATGCAACTAGAAGCTTTAGGTTTTGCAAAGGGAACTTGTTGCTTCATGCCAGCGGCCTCCCCCACCTTCTCCAGCCCTGCACAGGGCTTAGGCCACCTCTTCCACAAGATGGTTCTCCTTCCCTCCTGAGCAGGGTGGGGCAGGATCTGCGCTGCCTCCCGAAACCTGAGAACCAGCTGGCATGGGACACCTTCTCCCTCCACCCCTCACACCCAGCAGTTCAAGGGTTCACTTGGGCCAGTGGCTCCTCCCTATAGCAGCCTGGCATGGGGGCAGACCAGGATACCAAGTGGCTAAGGTGCCCCTCTGGAGCCCCTGCGCACCACTGAGGTTGATTTACTTTAACCCTTTCCACTCTCAGCTGAGCATTAGAGAGTATAGTTTGGGGTTGGAGGGCAGTTTGGGGGTTGCAGGAGCAGTGGGGACTCAACTCCATGTGGCGACTTTACATCTAGGAAGAGCTTGTTACTCTGCATGTGATCTTTACAGCCACCCTGCATGCCGGCAGGAGGGGAGGACAGGTATTATCTCTAACTTGCAGATAGGTACTGTGAGGCCCAGAGAGGTTAAGTGTGCTGATCAAGGTTACTCAGCTGCTAAACTCAGTGTCTTCTGAATCTCAACTCAAGGTCACTTTCTACCACCAAGTGCCACATGGGCAAGTTCAGGTTTTTGGCTTGGGGACTAGAAGGGGAAGAGCTTAGACAGAGAGTTCTGAGGACATCTCTCCTCAGGGAACAAAGACCAGGAGACCAGTGGCTCCACTTAATGGCTGGCTGACTTTGGGCATTGGGAAGAGTCACACCTGCAGACGCCTTGGTGGAAAGCAAAGACTGTGCACCTCTCTCCCTGGGCTGGCATGTGATAACAGCTGATATTGGGCAATGCTTAAATGCCACTTTCCTGTGCACCAGACACAGTTCCAGTGCCTTCCAAAGATGAGTTTATTTAATCTCAGCAAACACTAAGAGACAGTGCGATTATTCCCATTTTATAGATGAGAAGACAGAAGCCTAGAGGGGCTAAGAAACTTACCTAGGATCACACAGCTAGGAAGTATCCAATATCCAATACATATAACTTTGTTTTTCTTTTTTCTTTTTTTTTGAGTTGGAGTCTTACTCTGTCGCCCAGACTAGAGTGCAGTAGCACGCTCCCAGCTACCACAGCCTTGCCCTGCTGGGCTCTGGCGATCCTTCTGCCTCAGTCTTCCAAATAACCGGAACTACAGGTGTGCGCTACCACACCCAGCTAGTTTTTTGTTTTTGTTTTTGTTTTTTATCATAGAGATGAGGTCTTGCCAAGTTGCCCGGGCAGATCTCAAACCCGCGGGCTCAGGCAATCCACTCTCCTCGGTCTACCAAAGTGCTGGGATTACAGGCTGAGCCTCCGAGCCTGGCCATATATGACTTTTCTTCGACTTCTTTTATTTATTTATTTATTTATTTGAGTTGGAGTGTCACTCTGTTGCCCAGGCTGGAGTACAGTGACCGTTCCCGGCCACCGCAGCCTCGACCTGCTGGGCTCTGGCGATCCTTCCGCCTCAGCCTTCCAAGTAGCTGGAACTACAGGCGCGCGCTACCACGGCCGGCTAATTTTGTAATTTATTGTAGAGATGAGGTCTCGCTTGCCCAGGTGGGTCTCAAACCCGTGGGCTCAGGCAATCCACTCACCTCAGCCTCCCAAGGCACAGGATTACAGGCTGAGCCACCGAGCCGGTTGACTTCTTTTATTTTTTCTTTTATTTTTTGAGTCAGAGTCTCACTCTGTAGCCCAGGCTGGAGTGCAGTGGCACACTCACAACCACTGCACCTTTGACCTGCTGGGCTCAACCGATCCTTTTACCTCAGCCTTCCAATTAGCTGAAACCACAGGTGTGCACCACCATACCCAGCTAATTGTTTGATTTATTGTAGAGACGAGTTCTCGTCAAGTTCCCCAGGGTGGTTTCAGACCCCTGGGCTCAGACAGTCCTCTCGCCTCAGCCTCCCAATGTGCTAGAATTACAGGCGTTAGCCACTGTGCCTGGCCTCAATTTCTTTTAGACTATTAACTCCTTGTGGGCAGAAAATGAGACTGGTCCCTTAAGCTGCGCTCTGGAAATGAGCTCAGGTGTCCCCAGTCTGTTTTTTTACTTACAAACAAAGTTGCACTTTTTTTTTTGAGTTGGGGTCTCATTCTGTAGCCCAGGCTGGAAGGCAGTGGCACCATCTCGGCTCACCACAGCCTTGAACTTCTGGGCTCAATTTTGCCTCAGCCTCCTAAATAGCTGGGACTACAGGTGCATACCACCATGCCTGGCTAATTTTTTGATTTTTGTGGCAATGAGGTCTCTCTATATTATCCAGGCTGTTCTTGAACTCCTGGGCTCAAGCCATCCTTCCTCCTCGGCCTCCCAAAGTGCTGGTATTACAGGCGTCAGCCATTCCACCCCATCCCAACGTGCACTTTTACTTGGTCAGCATAGGTGTGGGCAGTTTATCTGATTTTCTAAAAGCAAAATTCCTTTTAGTATTTTATGTTGTTGGGACAAAAAGTATGTTTGTTCTCACAACTTGCAGCCATTGGTGCCTTCTTTCAGCTGGAACTCTTTGTACAGAAGTGGCTGGGAGCTGGGCCCAGTGGCTCACGCCTGTAATACCAGTTTTTTGGGAGACTCTGACTCAAAAAAACCCCCCAAAACAAAAGTGGCTGGGAAGGCTGGGGACAATAGCTCACGTCTGAAATCCCCACACTTTGGGAGGTTGAGGCAGGGAGACTGCCTGAGGCCAGGAATTTTCGAGATCAGCCTGGACAATATAGTGAGACCCTGGGGCCTCTGTTTCTCCAAGAAATGAAAATCAAAAAATTAGCCTGGCATGGTGGTGCTGAGGCAGGAAGATGGCCTGAGCCCAGTGATGCAGCAACTCAAGTTTCTAAGCCATGTCAGGGTGTGATTCAGAGCTGGCGCCCACTCCAGGGGCTTTCCTGGCCAGAAGGCCTGGCTCAGTGTGTGGGCTCTCTGGTGACTGTGAGGCAGGAGAGGCAGTGCCTAGGGACAACGCACCCAGACCCTGCCACAGGGAAGCCCACATCCATAAATAGGCCCAAGGATGCAAGACCAGCGGGAGGCAGGGCATTTGGGGATGACAATGTTTGACTTTTTTCTGGATGCAGCTATTTTTTATTCGATTATCCCTAAACCACAAAGGCAAAAACAAAGCCACTTAAACATTAGCGAGCTGTGCCGGACATGGGTCCCTCTGGCCACGGGGACAGCGTTGCTGCAGCTCCAGCTCCCAGGAGGAAAGCGGGAGGAGGACGAGCAAGGTCGAGTTCACTCCCTGAACTCCTGCCGGGTCCTCAGGGGCGCGGGGGTCACCTGGGGACCGCACACTGCCTGCACCCCCCCTCCCCCTCTCTTTCTCTCACTGGGTGTTCTCTGGGCGGTCGCCTCAAGCCCCAGATTTAGCCCCACCCTCGTGCCTTCCCTATGCCCTTGACCTTGGTCTTTGTGAACAGTCCTTTCAATTAAACTCTCTCCAAATGACGCACTGTGCGCGCGTGTGACAGCTGACTCCCGCTCGCTACACTAGTGCTGTGCACCCAGATACTGCAGACCCTCTCCTCACCCCACCTGATCCGGTCAAAAAAAGCCTGCAAAAGCGCCACCCCCCGGTCGGGGGGGGTGGTCCCAGGGCCCAGAAGACCCCAGCTTAATGGATTTCAGCGGGGGCCTGGTGTCTGGCAGTGTGAATGCATCCTGGGAGTAGATCCCGCAGCCAGCTCTCCTGTTTCAGACCCGTGGCTGTGCCAAGAGTCTTTCTCACCGAGCACCAGCGTTGAGCGTCTCTACGGACCCAACTGGGACCTCCGCGGCGCCAGAGCACCTGGGCGCACCAGGCCCCCCGCAGGAGCCGCCAGGCTGCGGACTTAACCCCGCCTCCCTCACCAGCTCCACCAATGGGACGTCAGTAAGGACGCCTCCTGCTCCCGTGCCAGCCAATAAGCAGACCGGGGGCCACGCCCCGTCCTAGAAGGAGCAAGAAAGAGCGGGCGGTGGGGGCGCACCAGGAGATGCAGTCTTTTTTTTTTTTTTGGCAGGCCCAGCACCGGGATACTGACACCCTGTCAGCTTTCGGAGAAACAGGAAACGCTCTCAGGCCGGTCCACGCTTGGCACTCTTGGTTTTTTCCAGGTCCAGAGAGCAGCATGAAACGCATCCTGTTTCTGTAACATGAGTCAGATGAATCCTGTCATGGCTTCTTCCCCAGGTGCCCCGACGTACCACCCAGGGAGGGCGGGGACTGGGGCACAGGATCCTAGACGTTGCAAACCAGAGGAGAGTTAGGGAGCTTCTGACCAGTTCCCTAATCACCCTAATTTCACAGACCAGGAAGGGGCCTGGATGTTGGAACTTGCTCGTGAGTTGCAGAGCCGGACTAGAACCTAGGAATCCCAGTTCCGTGCAGCCCTCCCGCTAACGCTAACCCGGCTTTCCCTGGCACTCAGTTGTTATCTGACTAGCTTTTCCTTCTTTCTTTTTTTTTTTTTTGCTCTTTGAGTCGGAGTCTCTGTCGCCCAGGCTGGAGTGCAGTGGCACGCTCAGGGCCACCGCAGCCTCAACCTACTGGGCTCAGGCGATCCTTCCGCCTCAGCCTTCCAAGTAGCTGGAACCACAGGCACACACCACCATGCCCGGTTAATTTTTTGATTTATTGTAGAGACAGGGTCTCCCCAAGTTGTCTGGGCTGGTGTCAAACCCTGGGCTCAGGCAATCCTCCGCCTCCCACAGTGCTGGAATTACAGCCCTGAGCCACCGGCTTCCGACCAGCTTTTCAAAACCCCTTGCTAAAAGACTGGAGGCTCACATAAAAGAGGCTTTGTTGAAAACTGGTTATTCAGAAGCTGGGGAAAGATGATCCCTGGCATATTAAGGAAAGTAAATGCCACCTTCTCCTAAAGCCCTTCCTGAATATCCCAATGGGAGTGATTGTTCCCTTCTCTGAAATCTTCTCTCAGGATCTTCCAAAGTAGGCTGTAAATATAGATATTCATCCATATCAATCCATATTTTCCATGTAGCATCAGTGTTCCTTCCTCTGAGCAATTTCTAAGCAATTTTCCAGCTCCCCGTTCATGCCCAACCTGAGGAGTTAGATGTGGATGGACAGTTCTTCTAGGTCAGAAGCCACAGAAATCTAAGGACTGGGAGTGAGGTAGCTCTGAGTGCTGGCTGCATCCTTGGGCCATTTGGCTGGGACCAGGCCTTCTGCAGCCCAGGCAGGAGTGGGATGGAGTAGGTGTTGGCCCAGTTAGTGGGGCCAGCCGGGACTGTTTTGTGAAACAAGTAAGATTAAAAAGGCTGAATGTTCTTCCCACTGCCCAACAATGCATACCATTGGTTGTATTATTGAGAGCACACCATGGGCCATGTGTTTAGATGACTTCTTTCACCCTATAGGTAGAAACCACACAATTTAGAGATAAGTAAAGCGAGGTACAGAAAGTTTAACAGATGTGCTTAGCCAGGTGCAGTGGCTACACCAGTAATCCCAGCACTTTTCACAGACAGCTCTCTACCGCTGCTCTGCCCTCTGCTCTCTTGCAGTGCGCTCAATAAAGCTGTCCTTCTCTACTCTGAAGAAAAAAAAGTCCCAGCACTTGGGGGACTGTGACAGGAAGGAGGATTGCTTGAGGCCAGGAGTTCGAGACCAGCCTGGGCAAGATAGTGAGACCTTATCTCAGCAAAAATAATAAATGACTAAATAAAATTCCAATTAAGAGTCGAAGTAGCCAGGCATGGTGGTTCATGCCTGTAGTCCCAGCACCCTGGGAGGCCAAATCGGGAGGATTGCTTGAGCCTAGGAGTTTGAGACCAGCCTCGGCAACATACCTCATATCTACAAAAAAATTTAAAAATTAGCTGGGCATGGTGGAATGTGCCTGTAGTTCCAGCTTCTCAGAAGGCTGAGGCAGACCATTGCCGTACTAAACTCTGATGTGGTCATGTGTTCTTTGAGCTGTGGCTTTCGCCACCCTCCCCTACCTTGAGGAGGTGAATCTCCTCTTTCTCTCTCTCTCTCTTATTTTCTACATAAACTATATTTTCTAATCTTAAAAAAAAAAAAAAAAGGCTGAGGCAGGATTGTCTGGGCCCAGGAGGTCAAGGCTGAGGTAAGTCATGATCATGCCACTCTACTCCAGCATGGGTGACAGAGGGAGAACCTGACTCAAAAAAATAAAAAAATAAAAAAAGACTCAAAGTAGCCACTGAAGGAGACCATTTAGGAGGAAAGTCAACACTGGGTGTAGCCCAGCCCTCGTCTTTTTGGGAAGGGTCCAGGCAGTCTTTCCTGCCATCTGTGAACAAGCCCTTGGCAAATAGAAAGGTCAGGTTCTGTCTGAGTCCCTCACTTGCACCCCAAGCAGTCCTAGCTGCCAACACCCATGTCTCCCTACCTTCTGTGACATTTACTAGGCTAGTCATTGCACTCATTTCTTAATCAAGGAAAAATGAAATATGAAAAGTCTTGGGAAATCTAGGAAGCACATACAGGAATTCCTCAGAGAAATGACTCAGCACCTCTTCATTTCTTTTTTTAAATTTATTTATTTGTTTGTTTGTTTATTTATTTATTTATTTTTTGAGTTGGAGTCTCACTTTGTCACCCAGACTGGAGTGCAGTGGCCGCTCCCGGCCACCGCAGCCTCGACTTGCTGGGCTCCGGCGATCCTTCTGCCTCAGCCTTCCAAGTAGCTGGAACTACAGGCGCGCGCTACCACACCTGGCTAATTTTTTTTTATTTATTGTAGAGATGAAGTCTCACCAAGTTGCCCAGGCGTGTCTCAAACCCATGGGCTCAGGCAATCCACTCACCTCAGCCTCCCAAAGCGCGGGATTACAGGCTGAGCCACCGAGCCTGGCTAGCACATCTTCATTTCACAAAAGAAACCAGAAGTGTCGCAAACACAATGTCCTTCCTCCCAAATAAGTGAATTGAACCAGGATCCTGACTCCTAAATCACCGTGGAAGCCCCAGGCTCAGTTACAAAAGACTCTGGGTTGGCAGGAATAGCGCTCTCACCTTTTCAGAAATGGTTGGGTGTGGAACAGCTGAGTGACACGATGTGCTTCTGCAAGAAGATCAAAGACCAGCCAGGGCCTGGTAGTTAGGGCGTTCTCCTGGAACACCCGGTAACGCTCGGCTATTAATCCAGCTCGTGAGCAACAGTGCTAACTGAAGATTGGCCCATAAATAAGACAGGAAATTCCAGTCAAACTTTCACATGCAGCCTGAGCAACGGTTTCCTAGATTTTGTGTCAATATCCATTTGCTCTTTTAAATGTCTTATGTGGAATGTATATAAATATTAACTATAAATAGTCAAAAAAATTGGAAGGATTGAAACCAAGTTTTTTGTTCTTATAGTAGCTTGTTTTGTCAGGTTACTTAAGTTGCTAATGTTTTTCAAAAAGTGCTTTCTCAGATGTTATGCCCTCCTTGCCAACACTGCCATTTTCCTAATTTTGCACACACCTGATATATGGGGTATTCAGCCAATGAGAGCTGCAGAACACCCCAGCTCTGCATGTCAAGTCATGTCACGTCACCCACTTGCTGAAGGCAACCCCAGCATGGTTTGATCTGAAACGGACCAGAAGAGTTGAGAGTTAAAGACTGGTCAGTGTGTCCCAAAAAATCCCTGAGCCTGGGGACAGCACTGCTTCAACCACTGGGTTCAGGGAGGAGGGTTTTCTGATAGGCTCACACACACACAATCATTCTGTTTGATGGTGGAGCTCCTTCCTTACTGAGAGACAGCTTTCTATAAAAAGAGGATGTGGGTTGCTTCTCTTGCAGCTGCAGTGGCCTTCCGCTAGCCCCCACACTTCTTCCATTCACACAGTCTGTCTCTGGGCTGGGAGTCACCACCATTGTGCACCACTTTTCCCAGGGATTGGAAAAGTGTACCACTTTTCCCAGGGATTGGAAATCCTTTTTTTTTTTCTCTCTTTTTTTTTTTTTTTTTTTGAGTCAGAGTCTTACTCTGTCGACTAGGCTGGAGTGCAGTGGCATACCCCTGGCTACTGCAGCCTCGACCTGCTGGGCTCAGGTTATCCTTCCACCTCAGTCTTCCAAGTAACTGGAACTACAGGTGCACACCACCACACCTGGCTAATTTTTTTTTATTTATTGTACATACGAGGTCTAGCCAAGTTGCCCAGGCTGATCTCCAACCCCCAGGCTCAGGCAATTCTCTCACCTCAGCCTCCCAAAGTGCTGGGATTACAAGCGTGAGCTACCGTGCATGGCCTCTTTTTTATTTATTTATTTATTTAAGAAATGATATCTCACTATGTTGCCCAGGCTGGTCTCGAACTCCTGGCCTCAAGCGATCCTCCTCCGTCAGCCTCCCAAAGTGCTGGGGTTGCAGGTATGAGCCACTGTGCCTTTATATGATTTTTAAGTGGCTTCTAGTCCTGACTATGGTGTAGGCACACATTTTGACATAGTCTCAATTACTGTGCACATTTTCCTTTGCATTTTCCTTTCTGTCTTAGCATCCTGTGGCATATACTGTACTATATTTCCATGTGCTTCAGTCATCTATCACTGTGTAACAGGCTACCCAAAAACTCAGTGGCTTAAAACAACCTTGGCTGAATGTTTCTCATGACCCTGTGGGTTGGCAGGGAGGTTCTTCAGCTCCATGGAGTCTCCTTTTGCGGCTGCATTGAGCTGGGAGCTCAGCTGGGTGCCTCTGTCCTCTATGAGCTATCTCGTCCTCTCAGGCTTCTCCACAGCTGGTGAGCCAAGGCTTCCTTACAGCATGGCAAGTGGGCTCGAAAAGGGGTGCTCCGGGAGGCCCAAATGGTGTCATGCCTCTGTAAAGTCCCATGAGCCAAAGCCTGTGTCGATGTGGGAGGGACTCCAAAGGGGTGTGGGCCCCAGGAGGTGTGCCGCCCCTGCCAGCAGCAGGGTAGGAGCCTACACAACTTCCTTCTTATTCCAGAAGACTATTACTAGTTATGGATTTGGCAGTTTCAGACTCAGCTATTTGGGAGCAAACCCAATGCCAGAATTGTGATTTTGCAAGGACAAGATTTGAATTGTGCACCTCCAGGCCAGTGTGCAGAAGTGAGGACCACCTGCCAGTGGGTGGGTCTGACGGTCTACCCAACCCCTGGCTCCTGGCAAGGCTTGGCTGGCCTCTACTCATCTTGGCTAGAGGGTAGCTCTCACAAAGTCAGGGGGAGATCAACACTTTTATCTCTGTGAAAGAAAAAAATAGAGGCATCATGTGAGAGATGAAACTGATGATGACTGAAATGATATAAGAATAAAGACAACTGGCCGGGCTCAGTGGCTCAGCCTGTAATCCCAGCACTTTGGGAGGCCGAGGTGAGTGGATTGCCCGAGCCCGCGGGTTTGAGACCTGCCTGGGCAACTTGGCAAGACCTCATCTCTACAATAAATCAAAAGTTAGCCGGGCATGGTAGTGCGCGCCTGTAGTTCCAGCTACTTGGAAGACTGAGGTGGAAGGATCGCCAGAGCCCAGCAGCTCGAGGCTGCAATGGCCGGGAGCGGTCACGACACTCCAGTCTGGGTGACAGAGTGAGACTCCAACTCAAAGAAAAAAAAGAATAAAGACAAGACACACAGGGGCTCTCTGGGAAGACGTAATCCAGGGGGCGAGGAACTGAAGAAACATTTCCTTATGTGCCAATTTGGAGGTTAGCAAAGATCTGGAACATACCTGTTGTAAGTGTCAGTTGGCTAGTGTATTAATGTAACAAATCTTTTATTAATATTAATAGAATTTAAATATAAAGGGAAAATAATTTACCCAGGAGTACCCCCTCGAGTTTCCAGATTTCCTCTCTGTTTATTTGTCTTTTAGAAAGATAGGTGAGGATTGGCCAGGGAGTGGGAGGGAAAGGGATCTCGACCTTCTGAGCTCAAGTGATCCTCCTGCCTCAGTCTTCCAAGTAGTTGGACTATAGGTGTGTGTCACTGCACCCAGCTTGGATTCCCTCTCTGAATACCTCTCAAGGAGGAGACACAGCCAGAGGCCACCCGCTTGCTCAGCAGCAGCAGTCAGCAATGTACTCACAACCCTGCATTTGTGACTTTGTCATAGTTCTGTGGTCATCATCCTGCATGATTTTTACATAGGTGTAACCACAGTGCAGGTAGGTCTTGCATTCTTTAAAAAGTGCAGCAGTGGCCAGGCGCAGTGGCTCGAGCCTGTAATCCCAGCACTTTGGGAAGCTGAGGCGAGAGGATTGCCTGAGCTCAGGGGTTCCAGACTAGCCTGGACAACTTGGTGAGACCTCGTCTCTACAATAAATCAAAAAATTAGCCGGGTGTGGTGGTGTGTGTCTGTAGTTCCAGCTACTTGGAAGGCTGAGGCAGAAGGATGGCCTGAGCACAGCAGGTCGAGGCTGTGGTGGCCATGAGTGTGCCACTGCACTCCAGCCTGGGCGACAGAGTGAGACTCCGACTCAAAAAAAAAGAAAAAAAAGTGCAGCATATCGACCTTTCCTTTTCCTAGTCTGTGTCACAGTTTGCTTAACTCTCCCATTGGTGGGTATATGGGCTTTCAGCACTGTTGCTCTTATAAATAGTGCTGCTATAAAGCCAAATAAACCATCAAGAGAGCAGGGAGACAGCCCACAGAATAGGAAAAAATATTTACCAACTGTGTATCTGGCAAAGGCCTAACTTCTAGTATCCACAACGAACTCAAAAGAGCCAAAAAGAAAAAAACAAACAGCCCCATTAAAAAAAGTGGGCAGGGCTGGGCTGGGGTGGCTCAGCCTGTAATCCCAGCACTTTGGGAGATGGAAGTGAGAGGATTGCCTGAGTCCAGGGGTTCGAGACCAGCTTGAGCAACTTGGCAAGACCTTGTCTCTACAATAAATAAAAAAATTAGTAAATTGTGGTGGTATGCGCCTGTAGTTCTGGCTTCTTGGAAGGATGAGGTGGAAGGATCGCTGGAGCCCAGGAGTTTGATTTTGGGGTGACCATGAGTGTGCCACTGCTCTCCAACCTGGGCAACGGAGTGAGACTCCAACTCAAAAAAAAAAAAAAAAGTGGGCAGGGCCAGGCACAGTGGCTCATGCCTATAATCCCAGCAGTTTGGGAGGCCAAGGTGAGAGGATTGCCTGAGCCCATGTGTTCAAGAACAGCCTGGGCAACTTGGCGAAACCTCATCTCTACAATAAATCAAAAAAACTGCCAGGCAAAGTGGCTCAAGCCTGCAATCCCAGCACTTTGGGAGGCCGAAGCAAGAGGATTGCCTAAGCCCTGGGGTTCAGATCAGCCTAGGCAACTTGGCACGACCTTGTCTCTACAATAAAAATCAAAAAATTCATCAGGCATGGTAGCGTGTGCCTGTAGTTCCAGTTACTTGGAAGGCTGAGGCGGAAGGATCGCCGGAGCCCAGCAGGTCGAGGTTGCGGTGGCCCTGAGCGTGCCACTGCACTCCAGTCTGGGAGACAGAGTGAGACTCCAACTAAAAAAAAAAAAAGAAGAAGAAAAAAGTGGGCAAAAGATATGAATAGACACTTCTCAAAAGAAGACATATAAGCAGCCAGCAGCCGGGCTCGGTGGCTCAGCCTGTAATCCCGCGCCTCGGGAGGCTGAGGTGAGTGGATTGCCTGAGCCCGCGGGTTCGAGACCCGCCCGGCAACTTGGCGAGACCTCATCTCTACAATAAAAATCAAAAAATCAGCTGCGCGCGCCTGTAGTTCCAGCTACTTGGAAGGCTGAGGCAGAAGGACTGCCGGAGCCCAGCAGGTCGTGGCTGCGGTGGCCGGGAGTGGCCACTGCACTCCAGTCTGGGCGACAGAGTGAGACTCCAACTCAAAAAAAAAAAAAAAAAAAAAGCAGCCAACAGATACATGAAAAAGTGCTCAGCCTCACTAGTTATCAATGAAATGCAGATTAAAACCACACTGAGATACCACCTAACTCCAGTCAGGATGGCCCTCATCAATAATTCAAAAAACAACAGATGCTGGAGAAGATACACAGAAAAGGGAACAAGTCTACACTGTTGGTGGGAGTGTAAACTAGTACAGCCTCTGTGGAAAAGAATGTGGCGATTCCTAAAAGATCTAAAAATTAACCTTCCATATGACCCAGCAATCCCCCTTCTGGGAATATACCCAGAGGAACTCAAATCATTCTATAAAAAAGATACCTGCACACACATGTTTATTGCAGCAACATTCACAATAGTAAAAACATGGAAGCAACCATGCTGCCCATTGAAATTAGACCTGGATAAAAAAAGTGGTACATATACATGATGGAATTTTTTTTTTGAGTTGGAGTCTCACTCCTTCACCCAGGCTGGAGTGCAGTAGCACGCACAGCCACTCCAGCGTCGACCTACGGGACTCCGGCGATCCTTCTGCCTCAGTCTTCCAAGTGGCTGGAACTACAGGCTCGCGCTACCACGCCCAGCTAATTTTTGGTTTATTGTAGAGACGAGGTCTCGCCAAGTTTCCTGGGGTAGTCTCGAACCTGCGGGCTCAGGCAGTCTACTCGCTTCGGCCTCCCAAAGTGCTAGGATTACAGGCTGAGCCACTGAGCCCGGCCAAGATGGAATATTATGCAGCCATAAATAAGGACAAAATTATGAACTTTGTAGCAACTTGAATGGACTTAGAGCCTATAATACTCAGTGATCTATCACAGAAACAAAGAACTGAGTATCACATGTTCTCACTCATAATCAGTCCCTGAACGATTATCATAATACTACAAGAAAGGAATTGGCAGTAGTGGGAAACTGCCAGGAGAGGGAGGTGGGGTACCTGATCTCACACCAGGTGAAGTGGGGACCAAAGTGAGGCCCAAACTTTACCTGCACAATGGCCATTTGTATAGCTAATTGTACTCTGCATCTTTAAAATAAAAATAAAGGAAAAGAATAGTGCTGCTATGAACATCTTTGCAAATATTTTACTTTGGATTATTTCCTTAAAGATATAGCCTCTAAAGTGGGCCAGGGAATATATACATAGTTCTTGTTGCAAATTCCCAAATAGTTTCTATATCCACTCCACCAAAACAAATTCCAGATGGGTTAGACTTAGGTATTAAAAAAACACACCGAAATCCCTTAAATTCCAAGGCAAATAAGAGAAAACAAGCAATATAATCATTGGCGATGAGAAGACTAAGATTAAAAGAGAAATAATCACATAAGAAAAGACTGATAGGTGTGATAGAAAACATTTTAGGTTACACTGAGATAAGTAAGGACTACTATGGCAGGGAGAGAAATCGACCTCTGAGCAAGCGCTTCTGCATTGCACTACAGTATAAATGATGAAATCTCTGCTCAGGAATATCGCAGAGTAGTGTGGGCTACACAGAGCCAAATACACTTTGCTACACTCTTATGATAGCATGAGGCGTCTGAGATGTACTACCATGACTAAATGTTTCCATTAAGTCAAATATTATGATTATAAGATTTTAAGCCGGGTGCAGTGGCTTACATCTGTAATTTCAGCACTTTGGGAGGCGGAGGCAATAGCATTGCCTGAGCTCAGGGGTTTGAGACCAGCTTGGACAACTTGGCAAGACCTTGTCTCTAAAATAAAAAAATAAAAATAAAAATTAGGCTGGGCTCAGTGGCTCAGCCTGTAATCCCAGCACTTTGGGAGGCCGAGGTGAGAGGATTGCCTGAGTCCGGGGGTTTGAGACCTGCCCGGGCAACTTGGTGAGACCTCATCTCTATAATAAATAAAAAACTAGCCGGGCGTGGTAGCGCATGCCTGTAGTTTCAGCTACTTGGAAGGCTGAGGCGGAAGGATCACCGGAGCCCAGCAGATTGAGGCTGTAGTGACCGGGAGCGTGCCACTGCCCTCCAGCCTGAGCGACAGAGTGAGACTCCGACTCAAAATAAATAAATAAATAAAAATAAAAATAAAAATAAAAATTAGTCAGGTGTGGTGGTGCATGCCTGTAGTCCAGCTACTTGGAAGGCTGAGGTGGAAGGATGGCCTGAGCCCAGCAGGTCGAGGCTGCAGTAGCCATGAGTGTGCCACTGCACTCCAGCCTGGGCAACAGAGTGAGACTCCAACTCAAAAAAAATAAAGAAAGAAAGAAAAAGAAAAAGAAAAAGGAAAAAATTTTTTAAAAATTAAAGGAAAATCTGGTAAGGGATATTGATAGACAAGGTGACAAAGAGTTGAAATTCTTAATGTATCATTAAGTGGAAAATAATGTATTAGTCCAAGACACATAAAAGACACAAGTAGATAAATCACAGAAGAAATACACAACTAGTTATGAAACAATTGAAAAAGATATAGTAATCAAAGAAAAACACATTTGAAATAAGATACATTTTCTATCTCTCAAATTAGTTGATTTTAAAAATGTATACCTTCCAGGGGCTACATGAAGTGCTGTTGCAAAGCAAGTATCCTTCCTTTTATTTTATTTTATTTTTTGAGTTGGAATCTCACTCTGTCGCCCAGACTGGAGTGCAGTGGCCGCTCCCAGCCATCGCAGCCTCGACCTGCTGGGCTCCGGCGATCCTTCTGCCTCAACCTTCCAAGTAACTGGAACTACAGGCGCGCGCTGCCACGCCCGGCTAATTTTTGATTTATTTATTGTAGAGGTGAGGGCTCGCCAAGTTGCCCAGGCGGGTCTCGAACCCGCGGGCTCAGGCAATCTATTCACCTCAGCCTCCCAAAGGCACTGGAGCGCAAGTATCCTTCCTAACCCACTCCTGGGAGGAGGGAGACTTGCTTGCTTGCAGAAAGTGAACTGATTTTGCAATGTGTGTAAGGAAGCTTAGCAAGCTCGTGCCCTTTGGTCCAGTAAATGTCCTTATAAAACTCCATTCTAAGCCAGGCGGGGTGGCTCACACCTATAATCCCAGCACTTTGGGAGACTGAGTTGAGAGGATTGCCTGAGCCCAGGGGTTTGAGACCAGCATGGGCAACTTGGTGAGACCTCATCTCCATAATAAATCAAGAAAAATTAGTGGGCTTGGTGGTGCATGCCTATAGTTCCGGCTACTTGGAAGGCTGAGGTGGAAGGATCACCTGAGCCCAGCAGGTCGAGGCTGAGGTGGCCGGAGGTGTGCCACTGCACTCCAGCTGGGTGACAGAGTGAGACTCCGACTCAAAAACAAAACAAAACAAAACAAAAACTCTATTCTAGGATATAAACTTAAATACACAAGATGCTCTATAGTCAACATTATTTCCAGTCAGGTGCAGTAGCTCACACATGTAATCCCAGCACTTTGGGAGGCGGAGGTGAGAAGATTGCCTAAACTCGGGGGTTTGAGACCAGCCTAAGCAACATGATGAACTCTCATCTCTAGAATAAATCAAAAAATTAGCCAGGTGTGGTGGCACACACCTATGGTTCCAGCTACTTTGAGGGTTGAGGCAGAAGGATTGCCTGAGCCCAGCAGGTCAAGGCTGCAGTGACCATGAGCGTGCCTCTGCACTCTAGACTGGGTGACAAAAACACATTATTTCCAATGCTTTAAAAAAACAGAAATAAACAAACTACCTAATATTAGAGAAGTGATCAGGTAAATTACAATATTCATTGAATATTATGGAGCCACTAAGACCTAAACTTAAATCACTTTTTTTTTTTTGCGTCAAGGTCTCTGTCACACAGGCTGGAGTGCAATGGCATGATCATGGCTCATTGAAGACTCAATTTCCTGGGCTCAGAGGATTCTTCTGCCTCAGCCTCCCAAGTAGCTGGGACTACAGGTGCATGCCACCATGGCTGGTTAATTTTTTAATTTTTTTGTAAAGACGAGGTCTTGCTACATTGGTTAGGCTAATCTTGAACTCCTGGACTCAAGCAATACTCCTGCCTCAGCCTTCCAGGTGCTGGGATTACAGGCATGAACTGCTGTGCTGGCCTTAAATAACTTTTATAATATGGAAACTCCTTATAGTGTCACATTTTCAAATAGATTATTTAATATATTATACATTATAAAATAGATTCTACATACAAAACTGTATGGAGGAAAAACTGTGTAAAGTCAGTGTAGAAATAATTCAAAATATTCATTTTGAGAGCCTGTAGCCAAGATGAGTTTTATTGGGCAAGGGAAGTCTAGTTGAGTTTTTTTTCTACTTTTTTCTTGAGTTGGAGTCTATCACTCTGTTTCCCAGACTGGAGTGCAGTGGCACGCTCCCAGCCACTGCAGCCTCGACCTGTTGGGCTCCAGCGATCCTTCCAAGTAACTGGAACTACAGGCACGCGCTACCACGCCCGGCTAATTTTTTTTGGATTTATTGTAGAGATGAGGTCTAGCCAAGTTGGCCAGGCAGGTCTCGAACCCACGGGCTCAGGCAATCCACTCACCTTGGCCTCCCAAAGTGCGGGTTTACCAACTGAGCCACTGAGCCCAACCTTTTTTTTTTTTTAAGAGACATGCATTTCTGGGCCAGGCGTGGTGGCTCACACCTATAATCCCAGTCCTTTGGGATTGCCTGAGACCTCATGTTTGAGACTAGTCTAGGCAAGTTGGCAAGACCTCATCTCTATAATAAATCAGAAAATTAGCCGGGTGTGGTGACACATGCCTGTAGTTCCAGCTACTTGGAAGGATGGCCTGAGTCCAGCAGGTCGAGGCTGCAGTGGCTGTGAGTGTCCCACT
>CAUYQG010115729.1:0-13206 GCA_963574415.1 Tarsius wallacei | reverse complement strand
GAGACCTCATCTCTACAATAAATCAAAAAATCAGCCGGGCGTGGTAGCGCACGCTTGTAGTTCCAGCTACTTGGAAGGCTGAGGCGGAAGGATCGCTGGAGCCCAGCAGGTCGAGGCTGCAGTGGCCGGGAGCGACCACTGCACTCCAGTCTGGGCGACAGAGTGAGACTCCAACTCAAAAAAACAAAAAAAAAAAACAAAAACAAAAATAAGTTGTTGGTTCTGGCCAAAATGGAGTGAGCACACACCCCCTTGTCCCTCCACTGAATGCTACTGAAACTTGTGGACAGAATGTGTAGAGCAACTACCTAAGGGCTAGAAAAAGTCAGTAGGAGCAGGAAGGAAATCAGAGCTCAGCAGTGAGCTTCTAGTTGTCATCACCTGTCTCATCTCCTGGCCTGGACGGTTCCCCAAACCCAGAAGTGCACACTGGAGATGGTAGCAACTACAAGAGAAGCTCCCTGTTTCTGTCTGAGAGTCAGGAATGGGAGCCCCTGCAGGACAGGAGAGGGGAAATTCCTGCCAATGTGCTTTTCTTTCTGCTTTTTCTAACCTCCTCAGTCCCAACCCCAGGCGATCTTGTAGTGGCAATGGCATTGACAGCAGTAGGAGCCTGGGCAGGCCTGAAGGGCAGAGGGAGAAATTTTCTCTCTGAGCAGGAGCTGTGGTCTCCAGAGAAAGAGGGAGTCCTCCCATTGCTTCTTTCGTGTCCCTATCTTCTTGCTGCTTGGCCCTGCAGGAGAGGCAGTCACAAGAAGTGTGCAGCACAGTGACAAAATTCAGACCCTGTCTTTCTATTGAGGAGAACAAGGGGAGACCCTGGGAGCCAGAAAGCATTGGGGAGATTCCAGAGAGAAGGTAACTTGAACTCCTGGGCCAGCCTTGAGCTCTGCATGTGTGGATCTGACCATACACAGCATAGCAAAGGTTTTGGCAGGAGAACTGCAGAGTTAGTGATCCCCAGAACCCATCTGGACACTGGATAGCACACATAAAGGACAGAATTGAATATTACTGCATAAGCTCCCATAACTGAATTTACAGTAGAGTCACAGCCCAGAGGCTGTGGAGCTGACTAACTAGAACTACTGCCTAATACAATAAACATATCATTCTACATAAGATTTAAACAATAACTAGAGTGTTATAATAATATTCAAAGTGACCAGGAGACAATCCAGTATCCATACTCAACATGGGGAGAACTAAGAAATATCAGCCTCATGAAAAACAAAAGATACTCAACAGATGCCAATCTGGGATGGTCCACATGTTAGAAGAATCAAACAAGAACTTTAAAGCAGCTACAAAACTATGTTCCAGGATTAAGGGCAAGTCCTCTTGAGATGAATGGAAAGATAGAAAG
The DNA here is from genome assembly GCA_963574415.1 of Tarsius wallacei. Taxonomy (NCBI): domain Eukaryota; kingdom Metazoa; phylum Chordata; class Mammalia; order Primates; family Tarsiidae; genus Tarsius; species Tarsius wallacei. The sequence continues at coordinate 11,840 of CAUYQG010115729.1, read as the reverse complement.
TCTCAGCAGAGAAATAGAAGATTTTAAAAAGAACAAAATGGAAGTTTTAGAACTGAAAAATCTAACAACCAAAATTTAAAACTCATGGCATGGACTCAATAAAAGAATAGAAGTGATAGGGGACAGAGTCAGTGAACATGAGGACAGATCAATAGAAATGATCCACACTGGGTGATGTAAAAAAGATGGGGGGAAAATGAATAGATCTTCAGAAACCTGTGGAACAAAACCAAACAGAACAATACACACGGTTTTTGCTTGCACGTGGAATATTCACCAAGGTAGACCATCTATATCTATCTATCTAGCCTAGCAAAAAAATAATAATAATAATTGAAATCATACAAAATGTATTTTCTAGCCAGAGTGGAATTAAACTATAAATCAGTGACCAAAGATAACTAGAAATTCTCCAAATACTTGCAAATCAAAGTACACACATCTAAATAATGTACCAGTCAAAGAGGAAGTAGCAAAAAAAATTAGAAAATATTTTGAATTAAGAGAAGATGAAATGCATCAAAATTGTAGAGTACAAGTTATTCAGTGCCTCTAGAGATATTTGTAGCATGAAATGCTTACATCAAAAAAGAGGAAAGATCTCTAGACAATAATATAAGCTTCCACCTGAAGAAACTTCGTTAAAAAAAAAATAACACAGAACAAGCAAAAAGAAGTAAATAATAAGACCAAAACCCAGTGAAATTAAAAACAGAACTAAGCCTCTTCAAATGGGGCCAGCTCCAATAAAGGAAAGGCGAAAACAGTCATGCATTTTGAGAACTTAAAAGATTGTGGCAGTTCTTTGTTGTTTGTTTTGTTTTATGGTATGGGATTCTGTTCTGTTTCCATGGTATTTTTTTTCTGTAATCTTTTTGTTGGCCTTAATAAGTCCAGTTCCTTCTATGAGTGTGTTTCCTCTGCCCTCTTCTGGGAGTTGGTGGATTTGCAAGTCAGATTGAACTTTTGAAGGAGAGGTGGTGGGTTACCCAGTTCCCCAATTGCCCTGCCAGGAAGACTCTACCTGACTGGGGCCTCTGATGGAAGTGGGCCTGGGGACACCATAGTCCTGATCCCACGTGCTTTCTCCTGACGTGGCCCTACACTCCAGGTCTGCGCCTCTTCCATTGCAGCCCTGGCACACAGCAAACCCTCAGTGAATGAATGAACGAAAACCTCGTGAGTGGATTAGGGGAAAAGGAAATGTCATCTCAGATGCTCATGGGTATTGAGTTCAGAAATTGCTAAATTCTGATTTGGGAATATTCTATGAGGGCATGGAAATGAAGTTGGGCTCAGTATTCATTGCATGTATTTGTCTAAACCTTTGTACTGAGCCCCCTTGTGAACGGTAGTAGGAACTGGGAGTTCAGTGGTGAATGGAGGGGACAAGTGTGCCCTCTACCCTCACAGTGCCAGGGTGGGGGTGCTAGATGACTGCACAGGGGCATGGTGTGGAGAAAGATGGGACCCAGGTGAGATGGGGTTGTGAGTGGAGGCCTGGCAGGCAATGCCTTCCAGAAAGCCCTGGGAAGCAGATGGGAAAGCTCAGGCTGTTCCTGCAAGGGAGGCCAGTGGGCTGGGGTGGAGAGCAGGGGCAATAGCAGAAAAAGCCTTGGGGGCATTCTGCCCTGGCACTGGAGGCTTAGAGCCCATATCGAAGTGCATGGCAGTGGGAAGATAGCCAAGGTTTTCAGCAAGCAGGTGGCATGGCCTGATTTCAGTTTTAGAAACTCACTGGTGGTATCAGGTAGCTCAGGCCTCAGCTGCATGCTCCAGAGTAGGAGTGCCCTAGGTCAGTCATGAGCTGTGGGCATGGCGTCTTTCATAACTACTCTTCATCTTGCTAGGCATGTTCCCCTCTATTACTGTTGTTGTTGTTGTTTTAAGAGTTTTAAGTTTTATCATGAATGGGTATTGAATTTTGTTTCATGCTTTTCGCATTCATTGATATGATCATACAAATTTTCTTCTTTTGTCTGTTAATATGGTAGATTATCCTGATAGATTTTCAAACAGTGAACCAACCTTGCATTGTGGTAAGAGTGGTTATAGAGTATAATTATTCTTATATGTTGCTGAGTTCTATTTGTTAATGATCTTTTTGTGTATGAGATGATTAAATCAAGCTAATTAGTATATCCATCACCTCACATACTTAACTTATTTGTGATGAGAACACTTAAAATCTACTGACTCAGCAATTTTCAATTATATAATACATTATTATTAACTATAGTCTGCATGCTGTACATTAGATTTCCAACATGTATTTCTCATGTCTAACTGAAACGTTGTACCCTTGACCAGCACTGCCCCATTTCTCCCAACCCCCTTCAGTCCTTAAAAACCACCATTCTACTCTCTGCTTCTATGAGTTTGACTTTTTAAAATTTCACATATGAGTGAGAGCTTGCAGTATTTGTCTTTCCGTGCCTAGCTCATTTTACTTAGCATAATGTCCTCCAAGTTCATCCATGATGTAACAAATGACATAATTTCTTTTTTAGGGCTTAATAGTATTCCATTGTGTATACCACATTTTCTTTATTCGCCCATCCGTTAGTGGACACATAGGTTGATTCCATATATTGGCTATTGTGAATAGTGCTGCAATAAACATGGGAATGCAGATGCCTCCTCAACATACTGATTATTATTTTTTTGGATATATTCCCAGAAGTAGGATTGCTGGATCACATAGTAGTTCTATTTTTAATTTTTTAAGAAATTTCCATACTGTTTTCCATAATGACTATACTAATCTATATTCCTACCAACATTGTACAAGGGTTTCCTTTTTCCACATCCTCACCAACACTTATCTTTTGTCTTTTTTATAATAGCCATTTGATAGATATGAGCTGATACTTCATTGTGGTTTTAATGTGCATTTCCTTGGTGATTAATGATGTTGAGCATTTTTTCATATACCTGTTAGCCATTTGTATGTCTTTTGTATGTATTGAGAAATGTCTATTTAGTTCCTTTGCCCATTTGTTAATCTGTTATTTGTTTTCTTGCTAGTGAGTTGTTTGAATTTCTTATACATGTTTAATATTAACCCCTTACCAGATGTATAGTTTGAAAATACTTTTTTCCCATTCTACATGTTGTTTCTTAATTTCGTTGAATGTTTTCTTTGCTGTGCAGAAGCTTTTTAGATTTATCATACTTCCATTTGTCTATTTTTGCTTCTGTTACCTGTGCTTTTAGGGTCATGAAAAAAATCTTTTCCTAGACCAATGTCATAGAGATTTTCCTCTAGTTTTATTTTTCCTAATAGTTTTACAGTTGCAAGTTATTTTTAGTCTTTTACATATGGTGTGAGATGAGCATCTAATTCCATTCTTCTGCATGTGGACATCCAGTTTTCCCAGCACTTTTTATTGTAGAGACTGTGCTTTCCCAATTGTATGTTCTTGGCTCCTGTATTGAAGACCAATTGACCATATATGTGTGGATTTGTTTCTGGGCTCTCTATTCTGTCTCATTGGTCTATATGTTAGTTTTATGCCAGGAGCATGCTCTGTTCTTTATTTACTTCCTTCTGCTTACTTGGATTTGTTTGCTCTTCTTTTTCTAGATTCTTAAAATGATAGCTTAGATTATTGATTTGAGGCTTTTTGTCTTTTTAAATGTATACAATTCATGTTGTAAATTTTCCTGTCAGCACTGATTTATTTGTGTTCCACAATGGTTAATATGTTATATTTTTATTTCCATTCTGGTCAGTATGTTTTTTGATGTTCCTTGAGATTTCATCTTTGACCCATGGATTGTTTAGATGTGTATGTTTAGTTTCCAAGTGCTTAGAGATTTTTCTGTTATCTTTCTGTTACTGATTTCAGGTTTGATTTTATTGTGGTTAGAGAACATACTATATGATTTCATTTCATATAGTATAGATTTAAATTTGTTGAGGTTTGTTTTATGGCCAAGGATTTAGTCTATCTTAATATATGCCCTGTGGGTGCTTGAAAAGCATGAGTATTTTGTGATGTTGGATGAAGTGTTCTGTAAATGTTGATTAGACCTTGTTGGTTGATAGTGTTGAGTTCTTCTGTGCCCTTGCTAATTTTCTGCCCAGTGGTTCTTTCAGTTTTTGAAAGAGGATGATGAGGTCTTTAACCATAATTATGGATTTTCATGTTTTTCCTTTCACTCCTGAGTTTTTTGCTCATATATTTCCTTTTTTCTTTTTTTTTTTTTGAGTTGGAGTCTCACTCTGTCACCCAGACTGGAATGCAGTGGCCGCTCCTGGCCACTGTAGCCTCAACCTGCTGGACTCCGGCGATCCTTCCGCCTCAGCCTTCCGTAGCTGGAACTACAGGCATGTGTTACCACACCCAGCTAATTTTTTTTTTTTTTTTTTGTAGAGATGAGGTCTCGCCAAGTTGCCCAGACGGGTCTCGAACCCACGGACTCAGGCAATCCACTCACCTCAGCCTCCCAAAGCACTGGGATTACAGGCTGAGCTACCGAGCATGGTTTGCTCATATATTTCATACCTCTATTTGAGTCATACACATATAGGGCTGCTATTACTTATTCATGGATTGACCCTTTTATCATTATATAATGTCCTTGTGTATCTCTGATAATTTTTATTGCTCTTAAGTCTATTTTATCTGATATTAAAATAGCCATTTCAAGCTAGATGTTGTGGCTCACACCTATAATATAAACAGGGTGGCTGTTTGGCATTATGATTGGGAGGGCAAGTCCTCCTAGTGTCATCAGTGGGGTTCCTACAATCACACATGCCTGTAGTTTGGTTTGGTTTGATTTTCCATAAGCTTTAATGACATGGAGACTTTGGCAGGGGTGTATGAGCACAGGCCCATGACTTCCTTCCTCCCTGATCCCCACTGAAGGACACGCAGAATGTAAGAATGGAAGTCCTGCCTGGTGGCAGATTCCAGCACAAAAGAACCTTGCTCACCAATGGCCTCCCCAGAGGAAAGGCGGCAGACTGAGGGAGAAGCAGAGATGCTCAGCCCAGCAGACTCTCCCTTGGTGGGGGGCAAGGCTACAACAAAAAACCCACCTCATCTCCTCCAAGTCTCCCTAGCACTGTCTCCTCCCAGTCTCTGCCACCCTGTCTCCTCCCACCCTCTCCCACCTCATCTCCCAGTCTCCCCCACACTATCTCCTCCCAGTCTTCCCCACCCCAAAACTTCCCTGTCTGCCTCCCCAGCTCACTGCTGAGAGCAGGCCCTGAGTCCTAGGTCATAGCATAATGTGGTTGGTCGGTTTCTGTGTTGGGAGCCTACTGAAATTCTTAAAAACTTGAGTGAGGAAAGAGTTGGAGTGGGAATTACAAGTAGCTTCCAAATGTGGATTCACTCAAGAGGAATCCAGAGAACCTTAAAATGCACCTTCCAAGGCCGCCAGAACCTATTGAATCAGGCTCTGAAAGACAGCCTGCAGCATTTCCTCAGCATCTCCAAGGCTGAGTTCCCCCTTCACTGTCCTGGTCTGTCATTGCAGGATGCCAGGTGAGGCACTCAATTGTCAGATGAGGCAATGAGGTACCAGGTGAGGTACTGGGGCACCAAGTGAGGCACTGGGCACCAGGTGAGGTACTGAGAAGCAAAGTGAGGCACTAGGAAGCCAGGTGAGGCACTGGGGAGCCAGGTGAGGGCACTAAGGTGTCAGGTAAGACACTAGGAAGCCAACTGAGTTACAGGAGTACCAGGTGAGGCACTGGGCGGCCAAGTAAGTCACTAGGGGGCCAGATGAGGCACTGGGGAGCTAGATGAGGCACTGGACAGACAGCTAAGGTACTAGGAGCTAGATGAGGCACTGGGAGCCAAGTGAGGCACTGGGAACCAGGTGAGGCACTAGTAGCCAGGTATGGAACTGGGGCACCAGGTGAGGTACTGGGAAGCAAGGTGAGGCACTGAGAGCCAGGTGACACACTGGGAGCCAGTTGAGGCACTGGGAGCCAACTGAGGCACTGGGTAACCAGGTGAAGCATTAGGGAGCTGGGTGAGGCACTGAGCTGCCAGGTGAGACATTGGGGAGTTAGGTGAGGCACTGATGAACCAAGTGTGTAACTGGTACCAGGTGAGGTACCGGGGAGCAAGGTGAGGCACTAGGAGCCAAGTGAGGCACTGGGCAGCCAGGTGTGGCACTGGGGAGTCAGGGGAGGCACTGGAAGCCAGGTGAGGCACTGAGAGCCAGACGAGGCATTGGGCACCAGGTGCCTCCTTTCCCTTACTTGAATCTTGTTCTGTACCTGTAGTTCTCCCTTCTGAGATGGCTCTGCCCTGTTGCCACATGGACATGGGCTAACAGGTGTTAGAGCACATCCCCTCAAGAGCACTCCTGTCTTCAAGCTTTGCCACCTGAGGCCCTATCCTGACCATGTATTTATCCTAGAGGAAACTGCATGGGGCAGAGGTTCTCCTAAGGCTAAGCCCTGCCATGGGCACCTGGACACCTCCTTCTGTTCCTGTTTCTGTTACTATAACAATGACAGACCCTCCCTCGGGAAGCTGCCCTGTTTACCTCTCTCTCTTTGTAGGACAACACAGTGCCTAAAGCTTAGTAATTGCCTGGGAAATATTTGTTGAATTAATCGTTATTATTACCAATGACCTACAGGACAGATTTCAATTTACTTCTTGCATTTATGGGTTCCTGAGGAGGGAACTGAGTAAAGTAGCCCCACCCCACCCTGGTTCTTGAAGTCCTACCTCTCATATCATGTCAGGGATGGATGTGACTTGGTGATCTGGGTCTCCCAGGTGTGGTTACTCATGAGCACCTCAGTGTGCAGTGTCTTCTCTGTGCAGGTGCCTGGTTGGCAACAGGATCTTCCCTACAGTGACGTGGCTGGTGGCATCATAGGTGACCCCCCTCCGATGTGCAGTTTCAGTGATTTCAAGCCACCATTGAAGCTGACTTCTTAAATTCACTGTGGGTTTTGAGTGAATTTTAAATGGCTAAATATATTTTGCACACATGGACAGTATCAGACATGTAATGATTATAAAGTTTGCACATCAAATAGCCTGTATATTTTTACTTCCTAAATGTAACTTCTGGGCTTAGTACAGCTTTGCCATCAATCAATCAATCCAATCAATAAAAGAATCTTTCTTTCTGACCCCTCCACTCTTGCCTAACTACAGCTGCATTGACGTCATCATGCTGGGTCTGTTTCATCTTTGGAGACAAAGAGCAATGTGTATGTATGGGTGAGAGGTGGGCATGGCAGGGGAATCAGAGGTGGAGAGAGGAGCCATGCTTATCAAATCCAAGCTCCTCAAGTCATTAAGTCACATGAAGCCTAAGGTATGTTTAGACACTGTCAGGACCTTCTTCTCCACCTCTCTCCTGACTTTGCAGACCTAACCCAGCCCTGGACATGGGGACCCAGCATCTCTGCTTCCCAACAGGCACAGTCCAGAGCAAGAAACCTGGTCCATCTCTGGCAAACTCAGCAATTGGCCTGGCAGTGTGGCCCATGCGAGGTTCCACCTGGCCGCCTCTCTGCACCTAATGCCCAGTGCCCCCTCAGCCCACTCTTCTCTCCCTCATTCCAAAGCCTACCCTTTGGAAAGGATCTTCAGTGGTGTTTAAAGACAGTGGACATTTCAGGCCTGGCTTCATCTTTTGCTAGCTTTATGATTTTGAACAATTCTTATCTGTCTCCCCACCACAGTTCTTGTAGCAGTACTTTGAAATAGCTACAAATATTTGTTGCTAGGTGCTGCTCAGCCTTGAGGAACATGTTCATCCATCTATGGCACTAGTGTACTTCAGGGAAGCACTTCGGTACACGGAGATTTCATGTACTGAAATGGGGACTTTGATTCTCTCCAAATTTCCCAGCCTAACATTTGAGAGAAAATACTTTTGAAGACCAAGGGGGCTTGTCCAAGGATATGTCACACATGCAGTCTATTTTGCCCTGTCTTGGAGTTGAGACCAGCTCTGATCAATCCCGCTCTTCCTCTAGAAATGCTCAACAAGGAGCAGTGGGTCCCTGTGCAGTCTGGGCCATATGATGCTGTGTCCCCAACCTTGGTTCATGACCCAGCCCACGGCAGCCAGAGACCTTCCCTGGATATTGTAGACCCAAATTGCCTCTTTCCCTACTGTAGGTGTAGCTGCTGTAGCAGTTGTGTTTTGTAGGTCTTTCTGCCACAGGAGAAACTACTAAAGTGGGCAGGCCATGAGGCCAGCATAAAAAAGGGGAGAGGACATGCTGAGGGACTCCTGTAGCCTAGACACACCCTAACACTAGACACCACTACACACCTACTGGAATGGGTAAAGCTGAAGAGACTGTGCCCTGTGTTGGCAAGGATGTGGAGGGGCTGGAACTCTGTGCACTGCTGATGGGAATGTAAATAATGCAACCACTGTGTGAGAGTGTCTAATGGTTTCTTAGTAAATTCAACATATGCTAATTATTCCACTCCTACATTTTACCTACAGGAAATTAAAGCATACTTCCACACAAATGTTCATAGCAGCTTTACTCATGATAGCCAGGAACTGAAAACAAATCCAAATGATCTTTAGTATGTGAATGGAAAATCAAATTGTGTTTTATTCTTACAATGGGATTGTATTTAACAATTTAAATAAATAAACTGCTGATGCACTCAACAACATGGATGCATCTTTAGAAAATACTGAAGAAAAGAAGCCAGACAAAAAAGAGTACATACTATATGGCTCCATCTATATAAACTCCTAGAAAGTCCAATAGTCCATGGTGATAGACAGCAAATGGGTGGTTGTTTGGGGAATGTGATAGATGGAGCAGGAGGAGGGACTACAGGGGACCAGAGATGTATATGGTAACAGATGTGTGCACTTCTATGAGTGTGCCATGTATACATGTGTGTATATCTGGGTGTATACATGTAGTGATACCTATCACATTGTAGATTGTATGTGCAGTTTGTTAACCATTAGCTATACCTTTAAAAGGTCATGAAGACGTTAAACAGGATCAAGTATAAATCAGTCTGTGCCACTGTACAACGCCATCTGAGTTCCAGCCTCTCCTCCTGCTCTGAGCCCCTTGCTCTGCTTTCTGTTGGCCCATGGGCGTTGACTTTACTGGCCTCCTTCCATGGTCTCAAGTGCACAGCTGAGCACCAGATGGGCTCCCATAGAATCAGCCCTTGAAACAAGATGAATAGGCAGTCTGCATTTGGGAGTCCCCTGTATCTCTCAAAAGTAACCTGAAGGGTCAGAACCTAAATTAGAGAGAATTTATTCAAGTGCAGAGTTTGTGGATGGTTCAGCTGGAAACACTAACTCCAAAGGAAGAGAGTCAGCAATCCATTCTGAAGCAGGAAAGTGAAGGTTTCATTTATATAGGCAGAGTCAGAGGAGTTTTTTGCAGGATCACAATACTTTTCATATAAGGTTGGCACATAGTTACAGCAGTCTGATTGGTTATGGCAGTGTTTCTTTTGAGAAGGGGACATTTAACATTTTTGCAAGGGATGCAGTGGTCACAGTTTTTTGTCATCTGTTCTAAGCAAGGCAGGACAACAAAGGGGAAGTTTATCTACAGCAAGAGTCACTAATTAAGAAGGCAGGAGGTTTCTGTTCCTGACATTGTTTAATTCTCTCTACTTATGTTTATGTTTACACCTGGGTAGGAGCAGGCATTAGCTGGTGGGCCCACGGGGACTTGGACAAGGCATCTCTGCAGTTGAGGTGTTCCTGCCAGGGCTGACATGAGGCTGTGACTGACTGGGCTCCCAGCACTAGCCCTGTGCCCTTCCTTGAAGGGAATCTGCACCCCAGGGACTTTTCACTGACTGTCTCCACTCCCAGATCCCTTGAGACAGGATACAGCTCTCAAGGGGTCCCTCCAGCCCTCTCTCTCCAGCCTGTGTGTCTTCTTCAGGGAACTGCCACTCTGTGCCTCAGTTTCACTATTCTAGTAGCTGTCTCCACCATGGGTACCAGGACATCCTGTCTACCTCAGATCTGTGTGTTAGGACTGCTGTGTTAGTTGGATATGGGGCAGTTCTGAGGGGGGCATTAACAGGAGCCACCACAAGAAGGACTGTGATGGAGTGAGGACTGAGGTGGGATGGGGAGGAAAGTGTTCTAGGTGGGTGGGGGAGTGTCTGGGGAGGAGGAGTGAAGGGGACTTTTTCCCTTGGGACCTGTGGCAGTTGGGGTCAGGGATGTGGCCTTGGGCTAAACTCTAAGAAGACGTCATGGAGAGGTTTTCTGAGCAGAAGAGGCAGGGTGGGTTCTGTGTGCTGTTTGGAGGGGTCACTGGCCCTGTGAGGGCAGATGGAGGAGGGATAGGAGGGATGGGCAGGAGCTGGTGGGGGGAGGTGGTAGAAGACTCCGATTCTGCTCTGTGTTGTAGGTGGTGCTACTGGATTTGCTAATGAATGGAATGGGGTGGCTCAGGAATCACATTGGTCACACACATGTATCAAACGTGAGCATCTTAGAAATCCATGCAGCATGGGAGGCTGCTGCCCTGATACCCGGGCACAGGGCATTCAGTGCAGAGGCACATCTGGGGACAGCTATTCTGTATACAATAGCATTTAAACCTCAGATTGCACAGGCTCCCTGGGGCAAGTGCACATGGGAGGGGCAGGTGGAGGCCCAGGCCCCATGGGTGATTGTGCTTGTCTCTCTTCTTCCTCCCATTATAGGAATTTAAAGTGTAAGTCCACAGCACTAAGTAGGATACAGGGAGGGACCCCAAGGGACCAGACATCTGCCTGTTTCTAGCACAACACTGCAGGGGAGGAGTAGGCCCTTTGTGAGGAATTGACAGCTCTATATAGCCTTCACTTCCGTGGCCAGAGTATGGGCTGCTGCTGCCATTTTAATTCCTTATTCCCCAGTAGCCCACAGAGCTGCCTATGGACAGTGCTAGCTAGGAAGGAGCACCCGCAGCCCATGGTAGAGGAGGGAGCAGGGCTAGAGTACTTCAGAGTCTATGTAGACAAGCAGGCTCCCCAGGGCCCTTGAGGGACAACCCAAACACAGCTGAGGTTCTTGTTCACCTGCACCTGCAAGAGGGCCGCAGCTCCAGAACCTGTGAGCTGGAGCAGAGGGGCTGTCCAGGGCCTGGACAGCGACTCCCAATGACCTTCAACGTGCAAAGGCCCTACATGCTCTCTCACAGCAAGGCTTGGTGCTAGCTGCCTCGGTGGCCCGTGTGACTAATCAGGCTGACAGCCTGGAGCCCTGGGCACCCCCAGCAGGAGCTGACCCACTTTTCCGTCTATGGGCTGGAAACATTTACATAACAGACGCTGCAGGGCCATGCTGCCCCTGACAGGAGGAGATGTTTCTAATTAGAAAGGAGGCACAGAGCCCCAGACAGACCACACTGTGACCCAGCTCTTGGTGCCAGTCCACCAGCCTCAGCAGAGCGAAGAGCAGAGGGGTCCACTGCGGCCACACCAAGCAGTTGAACCAAGATTCTCTCCTGTTTTCTGAGACCTTCCTCATGAGTACACTTCTTAGAGACAAGTGTGCTGAAGTGATCACATAAGCTGTACTGCCCAGCAGAGCTGTCTGTACTTTTTCACATGTGAGGCTGTTTGTTTAGCACTTCAAACTTGGCGAGTAAATTTTGAGTTTTGAAAATAGTCACGCATTGCTGATGGCTCCCAAGTTATACTTTATCAGGATGATTTCTAAAATAATTAACAGGATGATTTCTAAAATAATTTTTGCTTTGTAAAATCCTTGTTAAATGACATGTGAAGATTCTTGTTGTTCAGAAAGTGTCATGTTATTAAGGCAGAAGGATCACCTGAGCCCAGCAAGTTGACCCTGGGGTGGCGGTGAGTGTGCCACTGTACTCCAGCCTGGGC